>VZUI01022972.1:0-100210 GCA_013401135.1 Cettia cetti
ATCCATCCATCCATCCATCCATCCATCCATCCATCCATCCATCCATCCATCCATCCATCCATCCATCCATCCATCCAATTTCTGCCTTTTCTTCAATGCAACTGTTACTGCTTGAAAGATCCTCTCCAATATGCCAGCCTACTTTTCCTTTCCAAAACATTGCTTAAGCTTTCCCAAATATTGAAAAGCTAGAACTTCCTAAAATATTTTTTTGAAAAGGCAATTAGCCTGACTTTCACATTTTGGTTAACTCTGTACAGGATCTCAACTGTAATCTTGTGGGGCATTTTTGTTTGTTTGGGGTTGTTTTGTAGGGCATTTTGTTTGTTTTGTTGTTGGTTTGGGGTTTTTTTTGAGGGGCAAGGGGAGTGTTTAAGAATTTTGTCATACTCAGCAACGTATTTGATTTCTACAAGAAGGTAAGTATTGCCAAAGTTCTGATGGCACATATTTTGTACAAGCCACTAGGGTTGAGGGCAAGGCAGAGGTTGTAACTGTTCTTTCTGAAGACCCTGTACATGTTTGTATGTATGCAGTGTATTTCAGGACATTCATCTTAGTGCTCACCTTTCTGTATTTAAATTACGTGCAGACTGGTTTTACTCCTACAGGTATCCAGGCAGGGGCTTTGTATTTCCAAGCAGATGCAACAGCTGAGTAGATGGAGGTTTTGCACAAGCACCCATGAAAATACCCCCAGGTGACTGAAGGCACATACATGACTTCCACTCCAAAGTCAAAGAATTCAGTTCTGGAAGACCTTTTTGTCCCAGTGTGCTTGAGCAATAATTTATGGATGTGCCATATATTTCTGATAGGAATGCCCCATGCAAAAGCCACATTGGATTTTATTGAGAAATTTGAACACTTAGCTTGCTTCACCTGAAGTTCCCACACCTTCCTGGAACAAGAATCAAGAATCATGCCTTTAGAGAAGAGGTTCGATTATGGCCTTCACACACAGCACTGCATATCATAATCCTCTACTACTCATAGATCAGAAACAGCCCCAGGCCTCCATAACCATGTCAGTGAAATATGGAAAAGTGATACAAGTGCCAGCTTCCTGCCAGCGTTTATTCTTTGTGCCCATTGAAAATCAGTATTAATAGGCCAATTGAATTTGTGAAGGAAGCTAAACACTGAGCACTTGGTTTATTTTCTTGATAATACAACTGCAATTTCCTTCAATCAGTTTATGAGAGGAAAATATGGAAAACAGGAAGTAGCATTTACTTGGTGAAATACGTACACCTGAGAACTTCTATGCCAAAGACACACTCTTGAACACAAACACTGTGCCCTAGACACAGAATAGTAATTTTGTGCACTTAACAAATGAGTGTTAGGGTCTCAATCCTACATTTTTTTCCTGGACAGACTTTCCTAAATTAATTTCCTGGTTTTATCTTGTCTTACCAGCTGACCTCATTAAATCTCCTATAGAAAGTACATTTTTAGTTGGATGGTCAAACTGTAGACAAAGTAAACGGACAGAATACCTGATTCTCTATTGAAAATACCATAGATAGGTATGCTTAAATGTAAGAGATTTTCAGAAATTGTAAGGAAACAGAACCAGCTCCTAAGAAGCTTTGAAATCCAAGAATACAGAGATTTTCCAAGTGCAAGCAAATGATTCAACTGGCATTTATAGATTCCAAAACCAAATCAACTTTACTCCTTGGTATTTTGTTCCAATGCTAATCAGTCAATTGAGTGATCAGAGAAAAAAAATATCCTCAGAGAAAAAATATATTCTTCACATGATGTTTTAGATAAGGCTGCTCTTGCTTTTGTTAGCCTGCAGTTTCTTGAGTCTCTGTAAATGCTTCTTCCTCTCAAAGACCTATAACACTATAGTCATAAAGGAGATTGGGGTCAAAACAAGCTGTGATGGGCCCTCTTCCCTAAAAATTCAACTTCAGTTTTACATCTACTGAAAGCAAAAGACATAGTTCATCTAACTCATTTAGAAAAATAGTTCTTTTTATACTGCACTTACCTTTAAGTCCTGCAAAGTGCTTAAAAGAATTGCAGCAAGAAATACAAATAAGATTTCATGCTTACAAGAGAAAACCCAGCCCAACGTACCCATTATAGCTTCTGCTGCTGCTCCTGACGGCAGCGAGACGGGGACAGATGCCGTTCCAAATACCTATTTCTAGCAGACTGTTTAAAAATAACCTAAACTCTGTCATACCCTTGATGCCTTGCAAATACTGGAGAGACAGGAATCACATGTCCTTGCTATGATTTTGCCCGTGCTCCTGCAGCTTTGGGTTGCAGAGCGAAACTGTGAAGTGGCCGTTCTGTAATTATGCAGATTTAATGTTTCCTTTGTGAAAGCAGCAGTAAACGCCAGCCTAAAAAAGTCAACCAATATTCTTTTGAGTGGTTTCCACCTTGGAATTAGTCATAAGTAGGATATTACTTAACTAGTAATGTCAACTTGCTTTCAATACTAATTTATGAAGTGCAAATGTGTGTTATGAAAAAAAAGGCAATTCAACGTGCTTTAAGTGGAGCTATCCAAGAATTCTGGGAATATTCAACTACGAGTTTCTGACACAGCTGTCAGCTTATACTGAGTGATAAGCACTTGGAAGAACATATCCACCAATCCTTACACTCTGCATCCCTTTAAGGACTTAAGTATAACCCCTCTAGATCTTCAGTTTCCCAGATTTTCTCTCTTACCTTTATTTGAAAACGCATTATATTAACCTAAATGACTGTGTTATTCAAAAATACTTTTTTTTTTCATTAAATCATCAGGAATGTGGCAAATATAAAAGACTCAAGACATATCTTTGACATACAAGAAAACCCTTTTTCTGTTTATGGCAAATTATTTTATTTTATAGAAGAAATACTTTCAAATAATACAAAAATGACACAATCATACAGAACTGTGACAAAAACAAGAGAGATGAATACTGAATATGATAACTCATTACCACATCAAGACAGAACTCATTATAGCAGTCAGAATCACAGACCCACAAGATACATCGATGACATCTCACAGAGGTCACAATTTTTAAACCCTCTGACAGAGAGACCACTGGACACTGCTCCTTGGTTATAGTCACAGAACAATTTAGGGTGGAAGAAAGGACCCTACCCTAATCCCTGCTCAAAGCAGGCCTAATGTGACCAGGATGCTCTGGGCTATGTCCAGTTAAGTCCTCATCCACACTATGGACAGAGTGCTCCACCTCTCTGGGCAACCCCTTCCAGTACCTGACCAGCCTCACAGGAACATGGTGTTGTCTGTTCTTAACACACAGCAAGCACTTCTGGTGTCACTGCCTGGTAACTTTGGATAAACACTACTGTGTGACATCCTCCCCTGGAAATGAGAAACAAAATTCTGACTAACTGGTCTTTTAAAGTAATGAGCACTGAAAAGCTTGCTGGCCCTAGACTTTTACCCAAACACTACAAATTTCTCACATGATTTGGTTTTTATCTGCATCATTTCTGAGTAAGTCTAGTTGTGCCCAAGGAACCCAATATATACCCACCAAAACAGGCAAAACAGGCTTCAGAATGAATAGCACAATAAATGCTAAATATACTTCAATTTCATATATATTGCTATATGATCACAACACTTGATGCCTGTAATGACTATAGGCCATATTAGGAAACAAGAAATACTACCTTAAAAGTCTGTGTTAATTACCATTTATGCTTACAATCTTTTTTTCGTTACTTTTTGCATCAGAGTGGATAAGTGAAAGTAATTCAGTTTCTCTTCCAGGTTTTCCTGTCCTTTGACAAGGTAACAGAGTCTAAATTCTTGAAACTCACAAAGAATATTTGAAAATATTCTAATAGGTCTGTTTGGGTTTTGGCCCTTGTTTTGATTTCCTGACATATAAAAATCTGGAACCAATCTGATCTTTAATTAAGAGACAACATGATCTTCCTTCAGGGATATACCAGTAATTTGCAAAGTCATTCTTGTGTTGGGCACCTCTCTTTGCAGGTAATGTATCATTAGAAAAATATGAGAAACTCTATTACAATAGCTTAGTAAAGAAGTATTTTTACATACTTGCAGGATGCAAGGACACAAAACTGGCATTCTCGGGAATTTAGGGTGACAGTCTTTCATTAAAACAGATGGTTACAAATAACATTATTTCTTACCAGATTTTAGCTGGTCCAACTAGCAATCAAGTGAGCTGTACCTTCCAAAATTAAACACCTTCCTCCTGGAAAATGTCACTGTTCAACAGAACTTGCTTTCAGTAACCACAAAGCACATCCTTTAGGATGAACATGTGTTTAAGCACCCTTACTTAAAGCAGCTGCTTTCTGAAATCAGAATGCATGTGCTTTCCTGAATCAGATGAGAATCAGTAGAACTGTAGAAATCACTGTAATGGTCCATTAGCAGGCTTTCCACACAGCTAACTCCCACTGCTCCTTTAATTCCCTTTTCATTAAACAGCAGAACAAAGATCTGTCACCCTTTGCCTTCCCCCGTTTAAACTGAGGATCTAGTTAAGAATATAAAGATACTTTAGACACAACAGAAATGAAAACAATCTATTAGTGCACAGTAAGAACATGCAAATGAATTCTGCAATGTTTAACATCACTTCTAATTAGTGTTAAACACATTGCAGGTGATAATATTTTGCTATAACACGGACAGTGCTAAAGAATACAATGTACATAATAAGCTACAGATAATAAAGCTGAAAAAAGTGACAATTTTAGAACATAGTATTTTCATTTCAGGTATCAGAAACAAAACCAGCTCAATGGTTCCATTCTACTGTATGACAAATACTGAGGAACAAAATTTCAGTCTTAAAATACATCTTAAAGTAGGTATTTTCCTTCAAGGAAAAAAGGCACTATAAATAAATTACACTACAGTGAATTTGCCTGAACTCACTTTGTTTCTGTCTTCCAGCCTTTAAGTCAAATAAAACAGCATAAAAACTGTACACGCTCTTAACAGGATAGTCGATCTTTTATAAAATAAGTTGTCTTCAGAGATGTCAGTTTCACAACAAGGAAAAACCAAGCCTTGTTGCAGTCGCTATTATAAAATATATATGTATATATATTTATATATATGTTTTTGTTTATGTTTACTTTTTTTAACTTTTTTTTATTTTTTACAAAACGTGTATATTAGCTTTTGCACAATTTTTTTTTTTAAGAAACTTGTCTAATCTAAGAACTTCATTAAAATAAAAGCGATAAATACTTCATGTTTACAATGTAACATGTCATACATCATCAGCTGGCAGAGGAGGTATGTTAATCCTTGGTCTTGTAAAAAAAGCTATCTTCTCTCTGTGATCAAAACAAGAGAAAAAGGAAATAAATAAAATTATGCCTACATTCGCCCTCCTTCCCACAAAAACATGGTTTCTTTACTCTGGCTAATGGTCCATATTTGTTATTTATGTACTGAACTGGTCTTTTATTTAAATACAACAAACTTCCAAAAACTACTAAATCTCACTATATACTTCTGGCAACATTCCATTGGATACAATTAATATTTTTGAAAACCTAGGTGGAAGCTTTATAAAACTTACTGAACTTCAGTCATAGTTAATCATAAAAAGGTTTCATGGGACAACTTCTGCAATGCAAAGTTCACCCTTGTACATTTTGCAAATGTTTACCAAAAAAAAAAAGGGAAAAAAGAATGGCAATTCTGTAAACAGAATCCAAAGAAAAGGATTCTTGAAAGAAAATTCAAATTCCAGTATTACTGAGTAATTTTTAGGAGGAGTGTGTTACTAGCAATTTACATGTATTACACTAAACAGACTATTTATGCCCACAGGCTTGTAGTGAAGAACTGACACATCATTTGGACTTCATAGCAACTAGGCTAAGTTGGAAGAATCATCTAAGCTATGTTTGCATTTGAAGCTCTTTATTTTTTTTCTAATGTCATGCATATTAGAATTGTAACACTGCAATTTTACCTTAGCTTTGGCTCTTTGCAGAACAACTCATGTCCAAATCCATATACAGTTTAAAATTACTGGTTAATTACTTCTGATTAAAATCAAAAGACACACAAAATTTAAGCTAAATGTTTCAGAAAGCTTTAACCTAACAAGTGAACCACTGCTATGCTATTTCAGTAGGCATTACCACTTACCTAAAAGTCTGCACCTGAATAGGTTCTTTCTGATTTTGCCCACGCAACTGGTATATTTCTTTTGATGCTTTCTTTAGCATCTTTTCAGCTGCTTGCTCTTGGTGATGTTCAAATTTGGTCTGTCTGGTCTGAAAACAAGAATATAATGCTTAAAATGGGCATGTGAATAAATAAAACACAAGAATATTCATAGTAAAAGAATGGATTTTCTTGCCCCCTAACCACAGCAAAACCACACTAATACATTGTCTGAAATAGCTGATCATCTAATAACTATAAATGCAAAAGGCTGAGTTGATTCATTTATTAATGCTCTTCAGAAAGACATATAATAAATTAGCAAAATTTGCTGCACATAGATCCATCAAACAAGATCTTACTATAAATTTAGGCTCAGGTTTTGTCTCTGATAATCCAAGGACAATTTTGTCTGTTGTGCAGTTTTGCCACTTTTTCCTACAACTTCCTTCTCCAAAAGCAGCAAAAAAAAAAAAAATTAGGGAACATTCCAAATACTTGTAAAAGAATAAATTTCAAATCAGCAAAATTTCTTTTAAATACCAGAAGAAAGAAAACTATTAAAGTTCCAATAAATACCTAAACAAAAACAAATGAACAACAAATAAACAAAAATCCAGAACAAAACAAAAAGTGCCACTGGCAAACAGTGTCATTCTCCAAAAATTTTCCTCAAATTAATACACAGTTTGGTAATAACCACTGTAATTTCTATTGTGCTAACTTCAAGAATATAAAAGAAGCATTCACTGTTTGAGATTCTGTACAAACAGCTCTTTAGGCATCTTATCAAAATGAAGACATTTTGAAACAAGAAATTTCTGAGCAAACTGAGTGCTTGTGTCAGGTTACCATACCTGCCTTTCCGCTTCCTTCAACAGGTTCCGGAATCTCTCATCCCGAAGGACCCAGTGGGGTAAATCTGTCTGCCCCCTGAGCTGGGCATCTTCCAGACGCTGCCTCAACTCTCTTAAAACACATATCTCCTCATTCAGCTGTCTCTGTCGAGTTCTGGATGCCTGGAGATCCAGCTCCAGGTCTAAGGATGTCCTTGCCATAAGTTCAGCCAAAGATGATCTGCAGGACTGTTCAGTTGTAAGGATTCAAATAAAAAGCACAACATATTACTCTCAACATAGTTTACTGGTCTGTCTTTAGCTCTATAGAACATACATTTGCTGTACTTACTTCACACAAAGTCTTTTCCACATGCAGTTTTGGAGATTATTTACATACCCCAGAAAAGGCTAGATAATGTATGGTACAGAAAACCCTCACAGCTAAGTTTTTCAATTAATACTTTCTACTACTTCCTTTTATAGTTTCCTTTTGACTTACAAATATTTACGTAATGAAGTTTATGGATTAAAATTCCATGTTATGATGATAGTAAAAGAGGTGCAATAAGAAAAAATCAGTGACAACATGGCATCAGAAAAATACTGTACTGAGCAAGACTCCTCTTAAAGGGCTCCATCCAATAATGGTTTTAAGATACATTCTGAATCAAAATGGGAGGCATGGCTGTCCATCTGCCTACACCAGCAAGGCATTCACTTCTGCTGACCAGATGACATTTTATGTCATTTCTGTACACAACATTAATCTGCCCTTCTCTGCCCATTTGTTTGACAGCATGAGGGGTGGCAGATGGGCAAAAGGAGAGCTTAACCTATTCCTTCCTGAATACTTGGGTCTCAAATACTATTAGTAGTTATGCTGTATGGGAGGGGAGATGCATGTCTTAATGTCACATTGTCACACACATCTCTGAACCTGCACCCTGCATCATAAACTAGATTTGAAAGATTTATTAAACTTTACATTTAAATCAATATAAATTCAGTCTCCATTAGACTAATTTTCATCTGGCACACTTTTTTTCCTCCTTTAAAATTGTTCACAATTTAACTTCTTTATATCTACCTTTTAGCTTAAAAAGTCCAAAACAAATCCAAAACATGCACCTCACCCCAATTACATTGCAGAAGTTTTGCACATTTCCTAAAAGGACCACAATGTACCAGTAGACAGCTAAAGCTCTTAAGTATAAAAGTACCATTGTTCTAGCAACTCAATGAAAGCTAAAGACCATTTTCCTAAAGATCATACCTGCTTATACCGTAGAGTCCTCCTCTCCAAGGTGTTCCGGACAAAAGGGGACTTCCTTGGCAGGGTTGAACTGTCACTGTCACTGCGATACAGCTGATTAAAACAGACATTGAAAATAAAGGTTGCTTGCAAGATCATATTCATTAAGAAATTTGGGATTTTTTTTATTTTTGCCTTTGAGATTTCTTTTTTAAAATACACGTAAACTATCTCGTTTTATTTTTTCAGTTATGTATAAACATTTATATATAATAGTCCTCATATGGTAGTTACAATAATTCAAGAAAACTTATAAACCAGCAATGTTTTACAGGTAAGTTTCACCAACCATTCTACTAAGTATCCAAGTCAATCTAACCAAAAAAAAGAGGGAGAGAGGACTCAAAACCAGTAATATTTAATCCTAAAACATTTAGTGTCATGGGTATAAACAATACAGTCTCCCACTTTTTCCCTGCATCTTATTTTTATTAAGTACAGGTTAAGTGAGCACAGAATTTAAAAATCATTTCTTGAATTTTCAAACTCAAGCTCTCAGAAGCTTATGAAAGAATATAATCAAAGCTCTGATAATATTTCACCAAAAACCAATACCCATGTATTGATCTGCAATACCATAAGCCAACTGCTTATAAGTCTTCTGCCGCTGAATGCAGCAAACAATAAATGTGACCTTGAAAACTGCTGTACTGGTCCTCAATTACTTGCACCAGTGCACCCAGGAATCCACAGTAACAGGCACCTTATGACTGATATTCATGACAGCAATCAGAATCATATGAATATCTCTGCAATAAACCCTAAGATTAAGCATTCAGTGCCCTTTTTCAAACTGTTATGTATGTGAAAATTAAACATGGCTTCTGAGCTAACTGCTTATACACCTCATTAGCATTGTAAAATCAACCACGCTCACCTAACATCTAAGGTTGCCCAGGGAAAAGTACTTAATATCTAATTTATCATAGACTCTTCAATTTCAAATTAAATCCATTTAATCCAAATTAAAAACTCATAAAAGAGTCAGAGTAGCTCTTCCCCACTGCATTGTTTAAGTTCAATTAAAGATTGTTAGTATTAAAAAGTAATATACGTTTCTTATAAATTCAATGAAATCTTATAGTGAAATTATCAAAAATGTATAATATACTTGTGTGTGCAGACCCCTTCCCCCTCGTCCTTTTCAAGCTTTACTCACTCTGCAAACATATTGACTTCGTGCTCCAGGTGAAAAGGTCTGGGAACGAACAATTGTGCTACTGCGAACAAAAGCAGAACCCCGTGGCCGGCGGCTGGTTCTCTCTTTTGGAAGAATAGCAACTTCTTCAGGAAACAGATCCTCAGTGTTAGTTTCCTTATCCACCTAAAATTTCAACAAAGGATTTTTTTTTTATTTCTTCCTTATTTTTTCTCTCCTAACAAAGACAATCAGACATTTCAACAATATCAAAAGTAAACAACTTGCCCTGCAGCTAGATTCAAATTTTAATGAGTCCTGAGAGGATGTATCATCTAACTTCTGTAAAATTTTTAAACCTGGGTCATTCAAAATTGTGAGATTAGCTTTCAGAAGCCTTTGCTGGAGCAGTAACAATTATGAGAAGCAGTCATATCACAGCTGCAGAGCACAAGGACTGCATTCAGGACTGGCAATTGGGCATTACCCAAACTACCACCTGATCTCCAGCCTCAACAGAAGAAAACTGAGTCACCTTTCAAAAAACACAGTGACTCAGAAACAAGTAACCACCTTAAAACTAGAGGAACTTAAATGAAGACAAGGAAGAAAAAAGGAACTGAAAGACTGTTCACACAATTATACAAGAGTACTAAAATATTCAGAAAGACAGAAAAAATAGGCTACTCTAACAAAGCTTCCAAACTTTTAGAAAACTCATTCCTCAAAAAGAGGTGTGATCTTCGCTAAAGGCAACGTAAACAGCTTATGTTCCTCTATTTCAATGCAAGTCTGCTGATTTCAGCTTGTGAAGGTTTATTTTCAGTGTCTCATATCTTGATTACTAAAGATTTTAAATACATCAGTTTCAGCACAATTATTCCATGTCATTGTAACACTGGAATCGTAACACAAGTCCTAAAAATGTCTTTCTTCACAATTCCTTTCAAAATTCTTACAAAAATAAGAGCAGTGGAATTTGATCATGAACTTTTCTGTTACAGTTTCAGGTATATGCAGAAATTGATACAAATGCCTATTTATAGATTAGATAAAGGCCACAGTAAAAATAGTTGGCCTTTTGATATAAGAACCACATTCTGTTCAAAAGTAAAAAACCAAAAAACCACCCCAGCCCTAAAGAGTGAACTTCTACCAACGCAATATCCATACAGCCGTCACGAAGTCAGTGCCCATACACGGTTGCCAGGATCATTGCTGATTCTTTTCTCTTCTGGCCAATTCAGACAAACTCCAGGCACAGCAATAGCTCACTGTGCCAGGCAGGGTGGCAGTTTTTGTGCTGCAGTGTCTTCTCTCATTACCTTTAATGGTGGAGGCTGCATTTTTCCAGAACTGTACTGGCCTGCTTGAGTTGCAAACATGTGTCCAGCTAATGGATCCCTGCAAAATGGCTCTGGATAAGGAGGACTAGTCTGGGTGCAGTTACTGCATCCACTGTCAACAGATTCTGCTTGCCAACTCCTAAAGTCAAAACAACACAATAATTTCACAGTGTTAAAAGCCCCCACGCAACTATGCATTACGTTTACGTATACCATTATCTAAGCCAGTTTATAATTTTAGAGTATCATTTCTCCAATAAAAAGATGGTATTTTCAACAGAAGAACATAACACACTTGCATTTCTGCAAATGGAAATAAGCAAACACACTTCAATGAAAAAAAATTCACCTTTCATAATTTTCTTAAGGCATATGTTCTTGTCTTTATAACAATACTAAGAAAGCAGTAACAAAAAAGAACAATGCAACTCATGCAACGAACCAGGAGTATCGTTAGTAATTAAACTGCAACCCTGACCCTAACAAATGTCCCCTGTCACCACTAAATTTTATTTACTTTTTCTTAATATAGGGCTGTTATAAACTCTAATTACAGTTGCCTCCCTAGCAAAGCTTCTGTTTGATATAATGTTTTCCCACTCCCCAAATTCCCTAAATTCAACCAGCTATTCAAATAAAGTTTCCTCCTGTTTGCAGATCATGACAACAGAATTTTATACATGTAGCACCAACAGGGAGCAAATCTCAGAGTAAAGACCTACTGTTTTTCCTGCTTTATTTCAGACTATACCCATAGTGTAAATATCTTTGAGGAAGTATTAGTTATTATCTGTTTGATGAGGCTTTTAAACCATTTTTACCTTTCTGATATGGCTTCTGCCTGATCTTCCTTTCTTTCCATCTCCAAGATTTCCTCCTCTGTGTACTCCAGCTTCACTCTTTCTTCTGCCAGCTCTCTCTCAACTGCTTCCAGCTGGGCAGTGGTCCTAGCTAACAGGGCTGTCACTGCATCCTGAAAGGTAAATTAAACTTTAATTAAAACTGCCTGAGCAAACCAATGTACTTAATGCATATTATTCAGAGAAAAATAAAAACAAGACAAAAAACCAAACCACAACCAAAAAAAATCTGAATCTTGAATCTTAACAATCAAAAGTATGTGGTGTTCAACTTGTCATAGAAACTGGGCAGACCTGACTGTGGAGCATCAGCCAGCAAGTTGGGTAAAACGAGGAAGTCACCTAGTCTGATCTGCTGCCCAAAGCACGCAAGGCATCAGAGCCAAGTGAGGCTGTCCAGAGCCCAGTCAAGGGCTGAAAACATCTGCATGGATGGAAATTGCAGAACCTTTCTTGACAACATCTTCATGTGCAGTGGCAGAAATTTTTAATGTGTTTTAGTTGGACTGGAAGCATGCATACAAACATATACAGGGTACTATTTCAAGCCCCTGCCCAGACATGATCAAGTTTTCAATTAGTCTTCTAAAAATCTAGCTCTTGCCCCAAGAGTTATATTAAGTAATCACTTCCTGTGATAACTCAAAAACCTGCACCCAAGGTAAGATTACAATCACCCCACCAGTCAAATAAAGTAAACAAATCACTTTTTTAGAGCCATACTGTTTTAACTGTAGTTACATTTCCAGAAGACTGAGGAATACTGTCTTCACATTGGTTTTTGGTCTTTGCTCTCTGGGGCTCTGAACCAGTGAAGATCTGAACAGGGTACCAGTGAAGCTGCATCTCACCAGAACTCTCTGCATCTGTCAGGTTTATCTGAGCAATGCCCTGTAAAACACAAAAAGCATTGACCACAATAAGATAAATATACTCTGCAGGATAGACACCTTCTTATTTAAAGAGTATTTTACTTACAGTGTAAAACTTTCACTTCACCAAATATTACTGTCTCTTAAGAAGAGACAGTTTTGTTCTGCTGTGTTATGATGTCTAAGATTCTGAATTTCTTGCCTCTTCTTTACTAACAAGAATAACTGGGGTAGATAGTAGTTTTTTAAGTTGAAAAATAAAATTTTTATTACTGATGTAGATATAAATGACACATGATAGCTATTAATATTTTATTTTAAAACCTTCCCAACTACTATCTGATTTCTATATTTGCTTAGATTATTATCACTTTAATGGTATTACTTTAACTGGAGAGGCTTTTGAGATAACTGTATTCTGATACTCTTCCATTCTCTGGCCCTCAGAGGCATCTTTCAAATGGAAATAAAAATGTTGTGTAAAGCGATTTTTTTACTGCCTATTTATATTGTAACGTAGTCAATTAGGCTATAAAGCCATTTTTCTACTTTCCTGGCCATCCTTGCATCTCCCAGATTCAGGCAAAAATAGTTTTAATGGAAGCTTCCCACTAAAAGTATTTCCAGCTTTGAAGTAGCCCTACTCCATCACAGACAGCTCATGTAAGAAATTTCTCAGTTGGTGTTCACCCAAATGATAACAGCTGTGAACAAATCCATGCTGCCTATTTTATTTATTTTTTTCAAACAGTTCACTAGCTGGACTTACCAATGGTTTTATAACAGTCAGCCTTTAAGTACTGCTTTTTGTTTCTCTGGCTCTCTCTGCAACCTGTTCATGTCCATGCTAATGAGCCACATGCTAAGAACATTTTCTTTTGTATCACTGGAAAAGTCCTGTAAAAATGGCTTTCATCTCTCACAAATCAAATGACTGTATACAATGATTCTAACAAAGGCAGTAGGAAATGTAGACAGAATCTGCATTGCATTCAACTTTAAGCAGGTAAAGGAACAGTTAATTAGAAAACAATAATTTTAAAAAATCATTGCATTGTTTTTCCAAGACAAATGTTCCCTGGGGCTCTGTTTAAACAGGTGCCTAGAAGACAATGGAGAAAAGTTTTTGAGACTAACAAAATAATGTGACATGAATACAGCATGTTATGTTACTGAGAAAGCCATTTCATGTCAGTATATCAGAGGCTACAGAGATACCTTTTTTCTGTATAACATAGATGTTTTCTAATTATCCACTTGGTCTGATGCAGTGGAAGATGTAAATATGTATCAAATACACTTTTGCATCACAGTTGGAAAATGTTTAAGACACACTGAGTTTAGTTTAGGAGGTAGAAGGTAAAACTGTTTTCCTGCCAGCAATATAGGAAGATGCATAGGCTAACTCTTAAGACACCTGACACTGCCCTATACACTGCATTTATTAGGCAGCAAAGCAAGTCTATCAAAGAAGCTGCCTCTACAAAGGGAATCAGTAATTCCTGGTGAGTAGAAAATCACCATCAAACTCAATTATCAGTACTGAAAGGACTAATTAATATTTCATGTCCACCTCAAAAACTGGAGCTTACTCAAAAGGATGAAGAAACCAAGGTGAGTCTGCTAGAGGTATATCATATGCCTGCATTAATGAATTTGTTAAAGACTTGGATGGCAGAACAGTAGAAGTATTTATGAAAATCTCTGTGATGTCTGACAAATGTCTCTTTATGAGAAAACAATCAGGATTTACAAATCATGCTAAAAAAATGGAACAGAGCTCTGAAATTAAAACAAAAAAAATGCAAAAAAAGTTTACACTCAAGAAGAAATCAAATAAATTGAGACACAGGGAATAATTGGTCAGAGCTCTAAAAGATGAGAAACTTGGAGTGAAGCAGAAATGCCAGGTGATTGCAAGAAAGACATTCATGCTTCTTTTATGTTTTAACACAAACTACATATGCTAATCATGGAAGATAACAATTCCCTCGTCTCAACATTGACAAGGCCACCAGGGAAGAAATAAGACAACTGAAGAAAGCCAAAGATCTTTCAGCCATGCAAGGCATAAGAGTAAAAGGCTGAGGAAATGGAAAGACCATGCCCACAAGTGTAGTATATTTATTTCTTTATAACTGAACTATTTACATGGATTTTTTTTTAAATTCCCTGTTAGGTACGAGTATTTATATAAATTAGGATAAACTCCAACTTGCCTTTTGCTTAGGAAAATATTACACTGGCATAACCTAATTGAAAAGGAAGCAGTATTCGAGAATTTCAGAAATATATGTATTATTAAATGGATGGGGAAAACTTTAATCTCAGTGGAAGACATCTTGAAAGACAGAGGCCTTGTTGACAGGCACCATCAAAGCAGTTCCAAAAAGAGGTGGCAGGTAGCAAATGATTTCTTGATTTGAGAAAATGCTCATTCTCAAATTAGAGCTGAACAGAACAATGATCATAATGTTTAAATACTCCAATGCACCTATCTTAAGAAACTGGGATTGTTTCTCTCTTTTTAAGTAGTACTCCTAAATTACCTTAAACCATGTTAGCAATTACTGTTGACAAAGATACTTCTGACATAACAAAATTAAGACCATGAAAGAGAAAAAAATCCTTACCAAGATAACCTGATGACCAGTTTCAGGTTTTTTGGCAACTCCGTAACAGCAGTTAGAATAATAGCACCCTAAACTTAGATGCATTTGTTTCAATAGAAAGGTACTTTACACTTAAATAGCTATTTAGCTTCCCAGAGGAACAGGATATACCAGTATAAAGCATTTTACACCAATATACCCAACCTGTTCTTGAGATGCTTTCTCTTTAATTACATTGCAGACAAAACCTCTTACTGCAGACAAGACCCCAGATCCATTTCTATCAACATTAAGACCCCTGTTTATATGAGATGCTACTTAGATTTAAAGGTGGATTGGCAAACACACATTCTTGACCAGATCTGCTCAAATAAACACCTCTTATCCACAGCCCAGCATGACAGTGAGATGCCTATACCTCTTAACTTCTTTGATAGGCTTAAAATTTTTTTTCACTAACCCATTCAAACCCCCCACTCTAAGACAGCCCACTCACTTCAAAATAGCCAGGACATCAGCCTCAAGGCAGATTTAGTTATGCATATTTGTATTAGACAATAGCTAAATGAAGTCAACATTTAGCACACCAGAAGTTAGCACATGATATCACAATGAGTTTAAAGTCATAGGCTAACAGAACTGTTCCAGGGCCAGATCCTGTGGGCCACATCCTGCAACAAAGTTAAGACTGTAATAGTAGTCCTCTTCGTCCAATGTTATATAGTAACAAGGGGTCTGTATTTCTTTTTTTTTTTTTAGCTGGAACTTATTTGAATAATACAGATTCCTCACACAGGCATTACAGTATCATGCAGAAACTTAAGTCTTTAGCAATCTAAAAGTTGTCAGATGAAGTCTTCTTTAAAATCTCACCTCTTTATTTACAGAACTATATTTATACTCATGAACAAATGGACACATTAGCAAGTAACTGTATCAGAAGTTCTTGTGGAAAAATTAGGTCTTTACCTTCTCTTTTTAATCTTAAAAAATTATTCCTCAGGTAACTCTAGTTTATCATATCACATGTCTTTTAAAAAATAACCACTTACCAATAGTTCTTCTTGTTGCTGATGATCAACTGAACAGATATACAGCTGCAGTGATTTTAATTTCAAAACACTTGAGTGCACGGGGATTCGGAACACTTCATTAAATATTAACGGAGTTTGGAATTCCAAAGCTCTGGAGCAGTAAGTGGTTGGTGTGCCTGACTCAAGCGGTGGTAAATAAACTCTCACATGACTGGGAACAGCAAAATAGACAAATAGCACAATTCAGACAAAGAAAGCCATTTTGCATTTCTCAAAATCAAGCTAAGCAAAAATGTCAGTGTAACTTCTACATTAAGAATTTGCCTTCAGATCTCCTCATCACCAGAATTCACTTTGCATTCTAACAAAAAAGATCTGCAAAGCTGATCTCAAAATGCTGTATTGTTTTAACTAAAACTTTTTTTTTTAACTTGGTGTTTAAGCAGAGGCACCAAGTGGCATTTGAGCTGCCCTGAGGTATCTAAGGCATCTAAAATGAGCTAGCACTTACAAGAGAATCTATGGGCGAGCTACAGAGCTTCCCTCTGAGCAGCAGCAGCTGGAGGCCAGGTGCTATGCTATTTCAAATGGAAACACATGCCTATGTTTAGGAAATTGAATTGTCCCATAAGTGCCACCAATCCATTTCTTCCTTCCACCACTAAACAACCTTTTTCCCTCAAGAAATTAAGAAATTTAGACGGCAAAAGAAATCTTCAGTCACTGCATCTATCTACAGTCTCAAAAGTCAAATTTAAATTTGTGGTACTATATGATTTAAGACTCCAAGCCAAAAACAAAATCAAAACCCATTTTCATCTGACAGCATAAGCAGCAGAGTTACTTAAGAGAATTGTTTCCATGTTCTCCCTGTCCTGACTGCTTGCCAAGCCCCTGCAATATCCTATTCCTTTCCTCATGCCAGCAAACAGCTTCATGCTTGTGACCTAGATTAGAAAATATAGCTGGGTTAAAAAAGCTAACCCAGCTAAAAACCCACAAAGGCTTCAGGATTAAAAAAACCCGCTCCAGCTCAAGGGTTTACTCAAGCTGACTACGTGGCTGCAGGAACTCTTATGCCACCACCAAAAAAGGGGCTCACACTGGCAGGCAAATAAATAGTTAGAGGACATCTGGAACAGCTCCTTATGGTGGAACTGCAGCACACTGGACTGTGGAGCATCAGCTGAACAGATTCTCATGCTGTAAAAAGGCAGAGCTCCTCTGCTCACTGGCTGCTGCAGGCCAAACTTCCCCCTAGCTGCCGCAGCACCAGATTCAATCCATGTACAGTTGCACAAAGGAGTTTATTGACAAAACTTGAGATAAGCTTCTGCTTTCTGGTAATAGAAACTTACTTTTTGACTACACTAATCAATTCACCCTGCAGCAATGCAATTTCTTGATTCCAGCAAAGGAAGGGTTGAGAAAGCTGAAGAACAGAACTGTATTTGAGTCATTTAGATGCCTGATTGCCTTGATGACAATGTCCAACAAACCCTCTGGACTAATATTTTTCTTTGGTGACTCTATTTTACTATCTTATTCAGATGATGCTTATTTCTTTTTCTGATGACAAGGCAACATGGCTGAGTAATACACAATACTCACATTTTTTCCTACCATGTGCCCTTACACTCACACCGAAACAGAGTAAAAAAACCCAGCACTTATGTACTGGCCTACATAAAGAATTTCCACTGCAGTTTTGCAGAGTTAGCATGGTGAAGTTCTCAACAAAGCACAATTCATTCAGAGAGATGTACTTCAATTTAACACTTCTGCCCAAATTACTTGTTTTACAATATAATAATGTTATCATAACTCCATTTTCCAGTTTTCAAACAACCTCTTCCAGAGGTAAAGATCAACAATTTTTACACGTTGAATTTCTTTAAAATATGCTAAGATACATATTCCTGGATAAAACAGTGTTTTATGACAACACTGATTATTTAAGAAACATTTATTAGAATAAACTATGTTCTATATATGATACGAAATTTGAAAAAGTAGCACAAGCTGTCAGAGGTTAAAAAATTCCATCTTTTGTACTGATTCTCAGCTAGTACTTGTGTTAATATTATCTTCTTTCATGGATACTCAAGGAGAGCTGTACAGGCCACAAAAGTCTGCAGATCCTTTGTTGCTGTTTGCATATTTTCTGGTGTGGTTTTCTTTCTTAAAGATAAAAGGCAAGGCATATCTCTTACTGATTAATATAGATGTTGCCATAGGAATTGAGAAAAATACACTAAGCTTACTCTGGAATATCACAGATATTTTTGAACAAACTTTCCTCTGCATAATAAATACAGAACACAGAGACTACACTTGTTACCTGAACATTGTGACATAAGTTCTATAAAAGGGATACTTTATGACCATAAAATTAACACTTTCCTCATGGAAATTAAGACATACCATCTTCTGCAGAAATGGCTTAATTTTGAGTGAAACCAAATAAATCAACGGTATTTTTAACTGCAGCATAAAACAAGCAATGATCAGACTCTGGGTGAAATTTAAGCTTACATTTTGCAGTTTTCTTTAACAACTAGACTAGTAAAGTTCTTCAGCTGTAATACATGGACTAGCAGACATTCGCTTCCACTGTCATGCCTGGAAAATAAATTTTCTGTGTTAGTCACCAATCACTGATGCTTTGCTTAAGAAACAGAGATGAAGACTAAACAGATTTAAAGAATGTAAAAGTACATTTTGTTAAACAAATTTCTTGCATAAATCAGTTTCAATCAAAAGCATTAGCTATAGTAATAAAGTTAATAGAACTAAGTGAATTAAACACTATTCAGCTTGAAAATAACAACTGGCCTTCCTATGCCTCTTGAAAGCGAACAGGTTTTATCAAATACATTCCTTACTTTAAACAGTTACACCATATGCATTTGTGTGTGTGCATGTGTAACATATCAGTTACATTAGACAAATCCATCTGCATTATTTTCATGGGATTTTGAAAACAAATTTAAAAATTCTACTCTTTCACATCAGCATGGATTATGAAATGCCACTAACAAACCTGGTTGATATTTTAAAAACTTCCAATCTTAGGAATTAGTTTCCAAGGGGCAGACAGGATTCTGGAGGGCTAAGATATGCTATCCTGTCTTGCATGACAATAATCTGCCCTTCCCCAGGCTACTCCCACTACCAACACTAGCATGCCATAGGCACAGGCCTTCAAAGATGTATTGTACAGCTGGGACTGTACTGTATTCGTGTCTCTTCACCTGTGATTTTCCTAAGGCAATCCTCCTTTATCTGGCAAAAAAAGATCTCGCTTACAGAGACATATCCCTATTCCCATACCCACATTAATGGCCCAGACAATGAAAATAAATGCTACTGAAAGAAGTAATGAAGGCCCTTTTATCAGTCAGCATTGAAAAGACACTGAATGAGCTTTGGTTAAGGCATATCCCCAACACGAAGTGACACATGACTGACTAATCTGTACATCCATTGAACTTTGGCTGTCAGCTCAGAAACTTCTTAAAAATACCCACCATGATTCAGTTTATTAAAAAGTTAAAAATCATAAGCAAGAAAAGTAATGAGCAATTCCTGTAGAGTTGATAGGGAGAAAGAGGAGTAATTACTCACAGAAATCCAACATGTATTTGTGGTTCTTCATTACTGGCAGCATCACTATAAACAGGCTCTTCCAGATCTTCATTCCTGCAGGAACAGAAAGTACTGTAAAGTACTAAGCTACTAAATGATGAACTAACATTTATTCTGTAATTTGTGGATATAAACAATTATTTAGCAATACAGGAGGGACTGGTAATGTAGGAGGAATTGAGACATCTATATAAAAACATATAGTAAGCAGCAATTCACAATGGTAAAAATTTAGGCTTTAGAATGATTCCTCTGTTAAAACAATTGTATTAACTAACATGTCTTTCTACATCCTTCAATCACTTGGTGAACCTCCATATTTTTAGTATTTTGGGCCATGTGGCAGAACAGGAGTATTTCCAGCTTACTTCACATTTATACACCTGACCTTTTGCTTAAAGCTTCAAACACGCCACTGTCACTAGCCAGTGAATGATCTGAGAGACATGCTGAAACTCGCCTGGCTCTCCTCTCCGATCTTCTACCACTGTCTCCTCGCAGAGTTACAGCTGCCGTGGAGAAAAAAAGTGAGAACAACATCAGCTCAAGGCAACTTCTTCGAAATTAAACAAGAAACATGTATTGTATCAAAGCTAGCAGCAAAACAGGACAAAAGCAGTTCACTGATTTTTCTTCTAACTTAAAGTCAAAAGCCTAAAATAGGATTGACCGGAGATTTTCTGTGGGAGAATTAAGGAAGGAAATTTGTGGCTAATTGCTCTGTGACAAGACTAAGTATAAACCAATTGCATTGTTACTAAATGTTTTTCTGGTAGAGTAATTCCTTCCTAAAGGAAGACTTACATTAATTCACATATGTACACATGATATCCTAAGCTTTTCAGATTTACCTACTGAATAGACAATAGGTTAAAAACAAACACAGAGCCTAATTCTTTTTAAAAGTTATCTGATAACACAATATGAGGTTTTGTTCTCATTTGTTTCCTAATACAAAGTCTCAAAGCATACTGTTTATACCATCACATAATAGCAGCTTTTATTTACAGTCTGAGAGTCATTATCAAAAAAGAACCAGAGTTTTCCAGCTCACTCAGACCACTGGGGTTTTTTTCAAATTCTGAATGAATTACTTATTATTTCAAAGTAATTCACTTTGAAAAATGACTGGGGGAAGGAAGAAGCCATATTCAACCCCCTTTACCACTCTTCCCCAAATCACGAGCCACACAATAAATACAATTCAGCAATCACTTTCATGTTGTCAATGTACCAACAAAATTATGCTATAAATTGGGTTTTGCACAGGCAAGTAGGTATAGCAGCTACCAATCCTTTAAAGTACGTGCACAAGCAGTAACATTCCAGAACTGCATAGGAAAGGCCTCAACATTTCAACAATAGCTCCTAACTTGAGGCTGTTTTCCTTTGAGTCCTAGAGAAACCACTAAACCAGACTTGTGAAATGCAGATTCTTCACTGTGCAGGGAAGAACTTTTACCCTCTTTTGCTCAAGGTTCAATGACTGTCTTCAAAGCAGGAAAGCAATGGCAAAGAGATGGCACTTCCAAAGTGGGGAAAGCATTTTATTTGCTTCTGCTCATGCTTACAAACTAAAGACAGCATGGAAGCATTGACAGTTTCAGCAGAGTGACAGTAGCACAATGCATGGGAGACAAGCACCAGCTGACATTTACAGCTTACAGCCCCAACTAGGGATGAAGCACGTCTTACTCAAAGCAACAACTTGTTAAGTACTTCTGCTGCTCATTATCATAAGGCATCCAAATTTATTTCTGACACCTACTCAGTAAGTTTCCTTCTGCAGAATACCAGCCACAGCCTGCAGAACCCAGCTGAGGTACAGTGAGCCACCCCTTGCACAGTACCCACCTCACCACCCACCCAAGCATCACCAGGACAGGACATTGGAACAGGAGAACTTGATAAGTCTTCCAGATCAACACAATCATGCTGCTGCTATCAACAGAAGGCTCTGGCTAAGGTCAGCTTTAACCCACTGTGGAACTGGCAGAGAAGGTGCACCAAGCCTAGCAGGTTCTGGGCCAGCCCAAGATACATTCCTGTTACCTGGCCATTAACAGCACAATGTTACCAAAGGTGCTGTTTGGAGCTAAAATTCCTATATATGAGCAGAGCCAGTTCTCGGTCCTTTGGATTCATAAGTAGCCCTATGGACCTCTCCTCCAAATTCAATGAAGGATTTAGTCAGCTTTAGGTATGCAGGAAATTTATTTGCTGTCTAGTGCAGCCCAATCTGCACTAGTCTCTGCACCCAGAGAAGAATCACCATTCCTCCCCATTCCCAGTTACAGCAACCCACCCTTCTTGTACATCACACATTGTGCAGTGCTACTCATGATATCCTCACAATGAGAGCCAAGTTCAAGTGAGCACACAGAAAGCAAAAAACTGTATTTGAACTGTTTATAATGTCCTCTGTATCACTTGTACAAAGGTGGTGGTTTTGTGGGTTGTTTTGCTTGGTTGGTTTGGTTTTTTCCTTTTTTTTTTTAAAGGACTTTATATTTGGTAAGCCTACCTCACTGTCTGGTATTTATGGAGAATATTCTGTCATTGTTATTTATGAAGAATCAAAACTAGCAATCTGTAAAGGAATCTACATAATAAAGTTTCTCAAAAAATTTACATCACTGGAAAGAGGCTGAACTTCACAAAAGTGTATAATCTTTTTAAAAAGTGCTTCTATAATTTCTGTACTAATTTCAACAAGTTACACTAGGACAACTTCTTTTTTAAATAAGCCCTTGGCTCACCCCCTATGTGAACACTGTACAAACAGCAGAGGAATGATCTTGTGGGCTCTGTCCTTGGGAGGCTCCTGTTCCCAGTTTGGCTGGAAGGAAAAGCTGGTCTCAAGCAGCAATATAATAAAATGAAAAATTGACACATTACATCAATGTTGCAACTTGACAATTATTTGCTCACTGGCTGCAGGCCACAGAAGCATTTGATAACCTCTGGACAATCACAAAAAGTTTAGCACAAGTTACAGACTTCGCAATGCTGGAAGCTAAGGAATTGTTTAAAATTAGGTTCCTAAGACAGACCATTACCTTCCATTTTCTTATTTAAATAACAAAATCAGTAAACAATTATATAATTTTCCAGAACTACTGGGTGCCAAAGCTTGATAAATATAAGACAGCCCTGAATAAAAGAATGTTCTCGATGTCATTAGTCAAAAAAGTGAACTTCAAAGGATATTTTGCTGCCCAAACTTCCACTCGCTAAAAAATCACATAAAAAATCTTAGGTGACTACAAATACTGCACGTCAGCTCAAAATCCACTAATACAAGAGTAGAACACTCTCATAAAAACTAATCAGAGACAAAAACAGACCTTACCTACCATAGCACTGTCAGGCATTACTATTATATAATAAAGCTGAAGGTCAAAGAACACTTTCTCCAGGAGTTTAACTACAACTGTGAATGTGCTGTTTAGTTGACATAGCAAAAAAAAATAAGTATGCCATAACAATTAAACAGATACAGCAAAATGTCAAACAAAACCAAATGCAGCACAATCTCCTGTTTCTTCTCATGCAATTAAAAAAAAAAAAAAAACAAAAAAAAAACCAAAAAAAAAAAACAACCAACACATCACACAGAAAAACACACAATAAGAAATTTCAGGTTCACTTACAGTGAATTTTTCTGTTGTGCCGCATGAGAAACAAGACAAAAAGCATACAGTGATAAATCACCCTTTAGATCTCTGACAATATTTTATTCACAAGAGATTATTTAAGCATTAGAAGAAATTTAGCATTTGAAAGATTTGGTATATAGAAGAGATAGTGAAGATATTCAAGCCCAATATTTTATTAACATGTTCTCTCCCACTCCCATCTTTATAAATACGATGGATTTCACTTTTCAAGCACATTCCCTACATTCACAGATGAAAACTTATTTCACAATGATACCCTGTGACAGATGCAGAACAATAAAACAGCAGATCAGCAACTGAACAACAAAATTGCAGTTCCTGAAGAACCCCTTGAACTTGCTCAAATGCTGCATCAGTGCAAAGTTCATGTTTATTCGGTGTTAACCCTCCAAACCCCCATTATTTGCAAATTACTGAAATTACCTTATGCTTCACCTAGCGAACGACCAGGCAAAGGTTTGCCGGAACCAAGACTTCTTGTTTTTGCAGCAAAGCATTCTGCTGCCAGGCCATCGGGTGGCAGCAGCAGGGCACATGGCCTGGAGCCTCGGAGAAACCCAAAATCCCCAGCATCTGCGAGCTCCCAGCTCTGGCATACAAGCTGGATGCTCCATCCAATTCTTCCAGGAAAAAAGTACAAAACCAAAATACTTCCAAAACTTTCAACTGCTACTTGCAGCTGAACAACTGCATTTCAATTCCAAACCACCAGCTAGTGAGTGTGGAACTCAAAGTAGGCAAAAATCAGAAAGGATAATTTTTTTTTTAAGTAATTGTTTCCAAATGCAAATATTGAAAGTCTCGAAATAAGGCAACCTGGCTACCTTTTAACCATACACTCTTCCTCAAAAAGCAATACAAAATACTCTGTTGTACATAGAGAAAAGCTGTAACCTCTGGACTAGGAGCTGAACACCACAGCACTGACAGCAGGTTAAGCACAGAGGTTTTCAGACAAATGTGAAATGTGTAGACAGCAGAGAACGGACAAAAGAAAAATCAAAGCAGGAAGCTGCCCTTCATCCTGTATTGCTGCCTAGGCCCTCACACTGGGCCTTCACTTCTAGGAAACACATACAAGCTATAAATGAACTACTTAGATATTTTCACTTACCACAATGGGTGAAGACATGCTGTGGTCTGATTTGAGGTTTAAAGAAAGCCTCTTCACAGCACTAATTTACGCACAAGTTTTCATGCTGGTCTCTGGAATTCTGTTTATTTTGGTCTGAAAGCTACTATATGGGCACTAGAAATGTTTACAGCTAGTAAAAGTAAATTCTGCTGCAGTATCTTCTGGCAGTACTAGCTGCATTAAGGAAAGTAGGTGAGTCTGGACTCAAATGCTTTTGAACAATACAGGCTTTTTAGCACTGTGGCATTGTTTTCTTTTTTAAAATGAAAACCTGAAAGGTTTTCTGTAAATATCATTGAAGTTCCTTTGTCTCATCACTTGACAAATAAGATTTTGGTAGGACAGATAGGTACGATCCATTCTCTGGTCCATATTATTCCTGATGTATGAGTTCCAAATGCAACATTCTACACAATGCTAACACAGAACTCTGGATATAGAAATGGGATGGGATTCACAAAATTTAATATTAAACTAAACTCTAAAAGCCTTTCTCTACTAGTATGGTTTTATTAAAAAAACAAGCAAGCCAACACACGAAAACGTTATCATGATTATCTTTTTCATATTAAGCGCAGTTCTTCATTTGGCTGGTCAAAACAGGAAAATAATTTTGTCACGTTCCTGTATACTCAGGCTTTTAATTTTGTTTCTTTTTTCAAAAGTTTTCTATTTCCTCTTTTGATTTCTCTAATTTATGTTTCTCAACTGCAGTGTTTCAGAAGCTTCTGCCAAGGCAAGCTAAAGCAAGTCCATCAATTTGACAGTCCAGTGGGAAAGGAAAACAGTGCGTGTGCCGCACTAACTGCACCCATCACCCCTCTGCAATCAGAGCACACACAGGTGCTCAGGAACAACCGGCCAAGCAGATACACAACATCTCACACATCCCCTACAAAAGATGCTCCTTTGCTGATGATGCACCTACTCCTTGTGAGCACTGTGCACTCATGACAGCCATGCCACTGTGGCTTCTGCTCCATCACAGAACTTGGACAAGGGAACCTGGGCTGGAGTATATACAAATTCAGCATGTAGTCAGCCAGCCTTCAAGCACTGGCTTCAGTCAGAAGCACCACCTCATGTTTTGTGCTTGAGTTTCTTTGTAGGGGATAGTTGTTGCTTATTTCCCATCTTTCCTGGGTTTGTGCTGCCTTCCATTATCAGAATAAAGGCAACATCAGCACAACTGAGAGCCTCAGAAGTAATTAACCCATACTTTTCTTTACTAATACTTTACTCATTCTTGTTAGGTCCTTGATAGGCTATGTTCCAATGAAAGTGTGTATTCCATTCCCTTTCTTCCTGTCAATTCACTGCTGGTTTAAGACCTGTTCACAAGGAATCCTCTAATCTTTCACCTCTATTCATCCCAAACTAGAGTTTGGGTTTGGGGGATTTTCCTGTGTTTCAGTTGGGCTCTTAACAGGTAACACCTACCATGCAATTTTTACCTGATGGTAGTAAAATAAGCCTAACTCAGGAACAATCTCTACTGTGCTGGCATGCTTAGGTCTGTGTGACATTTTCTAAGACAATGTGACAAAATAATAATATCCCTAAACTCACCTCCACCGGTTTGGACAGCAGTCAGGTGTGGTCCCATTTCCCGCAGCCCTTCATTGTCCAGAGGGTAAGCGGATGTCTGAGATGAGCTCGTGCCTTGTGCATCATCGTCACCCAAGGCTGTGGTCTGAGCCCTGAGCATCTCCAGCGCTCCTATGCCTGCCATCTCCTCAAAACCTTCTGACATCTGCGCCAAGGGAGAATCTCGCGATGCAGAGAGGAACGGGGTGTCCAGAGGCGAGCTTGGAGGGGACAACGACGACAAGGAGGAGCGTGATGACAGGGACGCCAGGGACTGCGGGGTATCCAGAGATCTGCGCTGCTTATTGAAATTCGAGTGTCCAATGGGATCAGCATATGGCACATCCTTTGTGAGAGACTCGAAGGGAATTATGTCAAAGCGCAAATGCTGCCCGTAGTCTGCAGCGCTGTCTGATTTGTCGTACTGGGGAAGGCCATAGATGTCCGTGAAGCTGACTGAGCTGAGGGAGCCTCTGCTGGAGGCCAAGGATCCTCGACTTGAGGCCAGGGATCCCCTGCTGCTGCCAGAGGACATGGTGAGGGTGCTAGCTGACAGACTATGGCATGAAAAGAAGGAGAAACCACAAAAATGCCCTTTCAAATACAATCAGAACCACCAATGCAGATATTAAAACAGTAATTACACAAGTAATTTTACATGTATTCAGTATGGTGACATGAAAAGATGATTTGGCACTTTTAAGTCTAGCTCATGTCTCTTGCCCTGGTCTCAAGCATGGCCGTGTACTTCTTGGAGCAGTACATGCGACAACCAGATCAGTGCCAAGTGCCTGAAGACAACTGTCCAACAGGATGAGCCCACTCTTTCCTCCAACATGTAAACAGCTGTGATTTGGCAGAAAAGAGGCCAAAGCAGGCTCTAGCTCAGAAAACTCAATGTAAAGCCAGGAAGGATAGATTACCATGACCCAGCTCAAATTTACATTAATGATTGGTCATAAACAATCCTGGGATAAGAAGTGCAAAGGGATTTGCAAAGTCCTAATTAACTGCTGTGTAAGCCTCACTCTCACACATTTTTCCAATGCAAAATAAAAAGACTTTAGGATGAATCTGATTCCACTTCCTCTTACCATTCTCAGTTAAGGGGGAGAAGAGTATTAGTGCCAGAGAGAGATGAAGTGAGACAGGAACTCAGCAGGAACTGAGCTTTTGATGCTGCTGTGGTGTTAAACTGAGGAATCCCCAAGAGCTGCATCTCAAAAGGCAGCTCTGAGTGTGAATATGCAAAACATTCTGGACTTTGGTGTGGGTCTTAACACATTTTTGTATTTAAATAGCAAAATTCTGTCATCTTACCCCCCTACCTTTGAAGGTATCAGAATATTAAGAAACTACCGAACTTAAAAGAATGCTATCTGCCCATAGTAAAACTGTAACAATATTACAACAGAATTTAAGAACTTATTTCCTTTTCAGAAATTAATGTAACATATAAAATCCCCAGATACACTAAATAACATAACACTAAATAGCCATCCTAATACTATTTATAAAACTCCATGCAAATCATCACATTCCACAGAGTGAAGTGTATAAATGTAGTGAAAAATTAATTTACTTGGCATATATACACAGAAGTATAAAAAGATAAACTTCATACATTATTAATATTCTTCTCTGCTGTAGT
The DNA here is from genome assembly GCA_013401135.1 of Cettia cetti. Lineage (NCBI taxonomy): Eukaryota > Metazoa > Chordata > Aves > Passeriformes > Sylviidae > Cettia > Cettia cetti. The sequence continues at coordinate 27,884 of VZUI01022972.1, forward strand.
TATTTCAAAACCTGCTGGTTTTACATAACTTACCTTTTTAACTGGGAGTGTAAATATGAGGTTAAACGCGTAGCTTCTTCTAGTTGCATAAGCAAACAATTTCTCTTCTCCTGTAACAGTATCCTGTAATTAAACACATACATATAACTATTTTCTTCATCACAATAGTGTTCAAAAAGTGCTAGGAGCTTCCCAAATGTGGAAAAACATTGCAGTTTGCATTGAAGTTTGGAATATTAAAAAAGGTGCACTGTTTAATGAAACTTTTAAATTTATGCTGCTCATATGCAGTAATGGTAATTCCAGCAAGAACACAAGAACCAAGACTCCAGGAAAATTTCCAGACAAGAAAAGTAACTGAAGCACAATGTAAGAGTCATGATGCTGAAAATACATTACAGCAATTAGCAAAGTCATAAAAAGTCCTAGATAAAAATATCAGACTCTACAAAATTATTTTTTCTCTTGCATCAACCTGATTCTGCTATTAAAATACTATGCCCTTCCACCTTGTCACAAAAAAATATATTCCAAGACAATTATTGTAAAATTTCAAAGATAAAAAGAAAATTTTTGAAGGACTTCTGTTAAGCATAACCACCAACGTCAAATTTAAGCTCTTATTCTATGTGTTCCAGGTGCATTTATTTATCATTATATTTAAGCAGACATTACAGCATCTTGACTACTACATTATGAGAAAAATCTCATTCTGCAGCTTATTTTTTGGCCATTCTAATAACAAGCAGTTGAAATACTCAGTACTACTGCCACAACACAAATGGAATGTAACTTTAATGCCATCAATCTCATACACCCACAATATATCTTAAATTCAGTATTCTGACATTATTAAAATTTCAAATAATAGATTTTATCTATTATCTACTCTTTTTCTGGATCCAGAATTATATTCCTGATGTTTTGTTGTTCCAAGCCCAACCACCGAACTTCAAGATAATATCAGGTTAGTATTCTGGTTTGTGTTGTACATTTTGTATGTCCATGTATGTGTTGTACATTTTGTATTACAGCTCCAGCCCTACATCACAAGGTGGCTGAAAACGGGGATTCTGACAGACAGTATAGAGAAAGCAGATCAAAGTTATTAGACTGCCTCAGACCTTCCTCAGCTGCAAAGACAGCTGTTAGAATTCAACATGCTAATGAGCAGGATTTAAAAATCAACAGAAAGGGAGTTCTCCTGGATAAAATAGCAGCTCTCAGGCTTTTCTACTGCCTTTATGCACCCTAGGCCACATTAAGTAGTGGCACAAGGAAGGCTGCAGCTCAGCTATGAACTTACACCATAGGCACTTACACATAGGAACCAAAAGAAAAGGACACAAGAAACTTAACTGATTCAAAAGCTTGTAGAGGAAAGCAGAGACGTTCACACTACCTACTGTAAAAAACAAACTTAGGAACCTACACTCCACAGTGAAAAATGCTGTAGGGTTGGTATCTGTGCTAAAAGGTAAGAAATGCCTCCAACTAGGGCTGTCAGCCAATCTTAACAAAAACAACATTATTAAAAGAACTCGAAGAACAACAAAACCCCCACCTCTGTCATACAGATTTTAAATTCATTTTGATCTGCACATAACTCAGCGTCTTCAAAATTCAGTAACAGAAAAGAAGTGTTAATTATTTAAGAAAGAAACACCTTTGTATTTCACAATTAGACAAAGTGGAAATACAAAAGCAGAATTAGGAATGTTTTTGGTTATTTCTGAGTCTAAAACAAACAAAAAATCAGGGTTACTAATGGTTAAGCTTTCCTCCAATTTGTCATACAAAAATAGAGTGCCCATCAGTATTATTCTAACTTCTGTTCAACTTTCTGCTAGCATTTGAAATATCAAGTACCACAGTGGAATGCTGGTTTCCACAGCATGAACTCCATGGAAAAATAGCTTGGCCTTCTTGCCAACACAGTATGCACTACCTAACATGAGAGCCCAAAAACAACAAATAAAACTTACTATACGACAGAGTAAAGTGAACTCCCTTTTCTGACAGTTTAAGCTGGAAAGCCAATGTAATGATATGGCAAAAATTGCAAAATATATTACACTGACCTGTAGGCTGGCTGTGAATTTTCTATTTATTGCCTAAATTTACTGTCTGAAGTAATCATTTTCAAAGAAACTGAAGTTGTCAAAGTCTGTATATGGAAAGCATTTTCAAATATTTTTGAAGTGTCTTAATTATGTAAATATTAACCTTTACACAGATCACATTAAAGCTACTTCTTGTAGGTTTTCCTGAAGTGTCAAAGCTGAGGTTTTAGCACTATTTACGAGAAGCAAGAACAAGTATTTTTTTGCTTTCAATGGAAGCAGTCTATGGTAAAAAGAGATTAAGAGCTTTTGTCCTTTTCTCTGGCTACAGGAAAAACTAGGCAACTTTGAAATCAACACTGTGTTTCCAGTAATATGTTTTTGGGCTGTTTATTTTACATATGACTTGATTTTTAAGTTTTCAAGAATCACCTTGCTTACTATGTTCTCTGAATGTCAGAACTGGGATGTGTTCCCACTGCTGAGATTGCAAATGAAAAGGAAATACTGTATATAAAAGGCAGCAAAAACATAATCATTTAACTTTCCTGTTGTAAGGCAGAAGCTAAATATAGCAAAGGATCTTTGCTAAACCTTCTGATGCTTTTAGAGATGACTGCTACTTCACTGCAAAGAACAGAAAAATCTTTCACTATCCAGGTACTGTTATTCAGATCTCTATTATCAGACAGTATCACTCAGACCTATTCCAAGCATCTTTCAAGATTCTATACAGATTTCTTCTTCCCATTCAGAATTCTAAGATGAATGAAAGGAAAACTAACTAGTCAACATCCCTTCAACTCTGCTTCAGAAGAGTTCAAGACAGAATTAGTGACAGAAGCAGCCTTCTCTTTTTCTGAAACTAAATTTCTCTAGTAACTTACTTTTTCCTTAAACACAATGAAATTCCCAGCTCTTCCTTTTGAAACTACCTATATAGATTTCACAACAGAGAAGAAAACAATTCAAGTTCCAAACCTTTCAGTGGCCCCATGAGCAGACGTTGCTCGAGCTCGCTGAATTTCATCCTCCAAGCGTCTTTTCTCTTCCTCCAAACGAGCAATGTCTTCTGGGGATCGTCTCTGCTGACTGATCAGCTGCAGCTCCTGAAGAAGAGCCTCCTTCTCTTTGATGAGCTGAAGACGGTCCCTGTCTGCTTCAGCCATTCCTGGCCAGGATTCATTATCTAGCAAGGCCAGCTGCTGTTGTATATTTGAAACTCTTTAAAAGAAGATAAATATATTTCAAAATGCAGAAGAGAAAGACAAGAGGAAAAACAACAAAAAAACGTGAAGCCTGTTGATGCTTGTGCCTTTTTTCTTCTAAATATCAAACCAAGAAAATTTAGAAGGGTTTGGGAGGATTATTTGTTTCTGGGTTTTGGGGTGGGCTTGTTTTTAGAGGGTTTTGTTTGGTTTATTGGTTTTAAGGTTTTTTTAATTGTTTTGTGTATTTTTAAAACAGTAAACAACTGCAAGTGTTCCTACATGTGCAGATGTGTGAGAACTACAGTGCTTTTATCTGCTTTATAGACAATATCTGTCTTCACAGCTTTCTCATTTTGTAATAAATCAGTATTTTAGAGCTCAAGTTTACTGCCTGTAGAGCTGATGAAGCTGAACATTTTTTCATTCCTCATTCTTCTACAATCAGATCTTAAATTGGGATTTCAAAAGTGCAGTAAGAATTTGAAGAAGCTGGAGGTGAAGACACTTAAATAGTGACAACTGGTCCATACAATCATGTCCCACCTCATAGAGGAATGGTTCAAGGGGCCAAAAATACTAGGCTACCCTAAATAACAACAAAACTTTAAAGCTCCCATTAAAACAGAATCATCAGTCTGGAAAAAAGATTTACTCATTACAAAATACAACTGGATTTAGATGAACCCATCATACAAACATGCAATTAAATAAGCTAACTTGTTTCTTTTTTGTGTAGTATGCTTTATAGTTCAAAGTAGTTCCTTTCTCAATATGCTGTACCATCACATGAAACAACAGTTTGAAGAGTAATTCCACGTTTTAAGAAAATATTCTTTTAAAAACAAATTTTGAACTCTTATCAATATTACCAATAACACAAGCTAGACATTTCACAAGGGTTTCTTCAGGCATAAGAGGGAGAACATTTATTGCTAGGTATTTGTTTGTCTTGCAATGACAATTCAGACATTTTAGAATGCAGCAGTTAAAATTAGAGGTAAGAGAAAATCTAGCTTTCTGATTTTTGAATATTTGAAACTCAAGAACTGTACAACATTTATGCAGTTGGTAGCATTCAAACAAAGATCAGTTCCTCTAAAAGATTACTACCCTTTAAATAAAAAATAGATAAAGGCACTTTCAAACCGGCCATAAAAGTGGGATATAGTTCACTGGTTTCATTAAAATAGTATTTTTCAAAAATATCTGGTAAGAAAGAAAATAAAAAAGCAAGGTAAAGGCACATAACACGCAAACGGAAGACTCAGATGATTATTAATAGAATAGACATGACAAAGCCAACATTTCCCCCATCTGAAAACAAAACCTCATGCAATAAGGTTTATCTCCTACTGACATCTGGGAAGTATTTGGCCATCTTATTATCAGGGGAAGGGAATAAACTATCAGTGTAAGTCATTTTGCAGTGACTGCATCCATATATGAATAAGAATTTCACTGTCATTTTCCTCCCCACGTTAGATTTCATTTCAGCAAGTAAAGAAATTGGGTATCATGTCAAATTTTTGTCTAAAGCAGAATACTTTATCAAGCCCTTCAATACCATTTCCTCTTCCTTACATTAATAACCAAGTTCCTGCCAATATCTACTGAAAGCACACTGTGGATCAATACATACACTCTACATATTTCATGCTTCAGCTATTGTGCATGAATTCCAGATGCAGCTTCCTTGAAGAACACCTCGCCTCACTGACCAAATGTCAGGGCCAGGAAGAGCAAGCAGGTCAGGATCCCTTCTCTCCCCTACCCAGGCTCCTCTGCTGTTAAAGATTCAGTAAACACTCCTGAAACACACACAGCTTGATTTTCAGGTGTTCAGTGCCAAATGAAACAAAAAGGGACTCAAGATCCTTTCAATAGAATTCCAGTACTATTGAGTTATCATAGCTTGGCAAGCGAGTGCTAATCAGATGAGCCTTGACTACTTGATTGTGTTCATAAGCTCTTACACAGCTTGTGGACAAAAGAAGATGAGATTCATCTGAAGTCTCCATGTCTCTTCATAAGACAGCAAAGGATTGACCCTTTCCTTCATTTTGACACTCTCCGTTGTTTTGCTAGTTATTTTACATTGCAGGGTGAGCTGGTTAAGAAGCAGACCACAGGTGCAAATGAACACTAATGAAGGCAACAAGGAAGAGTAAAGTACGATCAGGAAAGAGATCCCCCTCTTTCAGTGCTAGCAAATCAGTGATTCCACTTGCCTGTGGAGTAAAACACCACCTTCACTAAATACAAGAGGTTTTAATTTAGACTCTTGAGCTTGCTGAGAGCACGTAACTCCCTTTGTGTATGACATTCCAGCTCAAAGTTTGTTTTTTCCCTTCAATTTCTGTTATGGTGATACTTTGAAAGTAGGAAGTTCTCATACAATAACTTAATTATACTGTTATTAAAGGGGGAAAGTATTGCTGTGGACAAGGTTTGTATCACTGAAGAGTTCCAAAATCTGATTAGGTATTTACTTTGATTCCCTTGACACTCTTAGTTAGCTCTTCTTGTTTCTACAGTTTTCCCTTTACACAAACAAAAAGCAGGCACCAAATACTATACAATGCAGGAATCTGTTGAAGCACCAATAAGCCAGTTTTCTGCAACCCCTATTTCCTGCACATGAAGTGAAGTTTTGGGGCAATTTTGTTGCTTCCTTTCCACTGGGGAATCCCTCTGTATGGTAAGTTGTTCCAAGAAGCTATCAGTGTCAAACTTTTTAATATTTATCTTCTTGGCTAAAAGACAGCCTTAAGGCTTTTATGGTCTTATTCACTCACAATTAGGAAAACAATCTGAATAGTCATGTTTACTAATGCTCAGAACTTAGCAAAAAAGTCCTCTTAAGTATGTTCCATAACTGCAATCTGTCTCCTCAAACAAAAACTTTTCTTCCAATCACAATAAATACATAAATAAGCCATTTTACTATGCTTGCCTATGCCAGACTATGCTTGTACTACACCAGACATTCTCACTGCTGCTGTGTTAGAAGAAAATGGTTGTTGTCAAACTCAGTGCATATATTAACCTGCCTTTAAACACCCACTTAGATAAATCAATATAATAGATTGACACAGATTGCAACCTAAAGCAGGGGAAAAAAAATACTTAGGATCCTTTATGAAACCTCTGTTTTTCAAACACATTTTCCTTCCTAATGAGTATATTTAAGATACTATTTTTTAACTACTATTTTTTAGTAGTCACTGCAAAAGAGTGCTTTTATCTGGCTTAGTGCCAGATACTGAGGTCCCTATTGATCGAGCAATTTAACATATTCCTGTGGAATAAACTGTTAATTTTGAGCCATCAACATTCCAGGCATTTTGCCCATTCCCATCCTTGCATAACAAGTGCCGAGGAGTTTGCATTCCTCACTGGAGTAGGTGGGATCAAATGACCCTAGGTAGGCAGGCCAACTTGCTGCTTAATTCAGTATCTAAAAATTTCAAATGGAGAGGAACATAACAGTTCCTGTTAAGGGAGGGGCACAGATGGGATGACAAAGGTTTAACCTGATGATGATCTTGAGCAAACACTGACCTGAAATGGCCACACCAAGGTATCTAGAATGATGTCTCACTCAAGTTAATACAGACACAGCATGAGGATGGAGATCAGTAGAGTCAGTAGTTTACTTCACAAACTACATCATGGGGAAAAAAGGCATGTATTTCCAAAATTTAATTTAATTTAATTTAATTTAGTAGCATGTCTGAATCATTATAGCTCTACACAGCTCCCTCTTCCCCCAACAAAACAGGACAATCCTTCTGTCAGTGAAAATATCTGGGGAACCGTAAAGATTTTGTTAATGGCCAGAAAAGCACTTTCAAGGGTGATATCTGAACCCAGCACTAAGGAAGTTCATTGCTGAGCTCAAGAGGATATTTATTAGCGCATAAGAAATGAGTAAAAATTAAAAATCACTTATTGTGAGATGAGTGATTTACAATTTACCCCATGTTAGATTCTTACTGAGACCATGAACAAGACAGGTGACTTGGGAGGGAAATATTCTGAACCAATTCAAAGGTATTAACTCATGCTCTTAAAATGGACAAATTACAGGTATCCTACAGCTGGCACTTGTTTTTCAAACTTAACATGGTTTGAATTTTACAAGGAGAAAAAAGGAAACCAAACAATACTCCTCTACATTTAAATGCCTAGAGTTTTGGCTGACATACCATGCTACTCTAGAACTGAGGCCTTTGTTACCTGGGAAGACCAGTGGGGACAAAATAAAGAAAATATTCCAGTTCCAATTTGAAAGAGAATAGTGGCTAAGATCACATAAATCAGCCCTGCTTTTTCTTTTCCCTAGGCTTATAAATGGACCCAGTTTTTGACACTTCAGGTAACAGGGAATATCTCCCACATGCCATACCCAAAGGAGGTGGCTGTGGGACTGAGGACACATAACGAAGGGTGTAAGGACTTGGTAGCTTCTCGTACTTACTGATCCTCTTGAGTGTGGATTATGATTTATATGCAAGAAGGGGAATGCTAGAGAAAGACAAAGACAAAAACAGAAAATAACAAGAAGCTGGGGAACTTGGCCAAATGCTCACAAAATTTCTCCACCGTGTCTATTTTGGCTGTTCCTGCAAGTATGTGCCACTGTGGCTTTGGCAGACAACACAAATATGCTCTGTAGAATACCTAGCCTTCCTGACAGGCCAATTCATTCAATAATAACAAGGTCTTCAATTGGCTCAAGAAACTTGTGAAACCATTAGAGTCCACTGGCATTTTGCAGATTTTAGGAAAATAGCAAAAATCTGCTCAAAGCAAGTTTTCCCAAATGCACAAGTGAAATACTTTAAAAGCATGTCTAAGCTGCCTTTATAACCCAAAGAAAATGTTTTATGTTTAAAAACCAACACTGGGAAATTTAGGTTTGCCTAAGCCAGGTATTTATGTGATATCAAACAAATTACTTCATCCTTAAATCAGGTTTTCAGATTAATTCAGCAGAATAAAGCATACAAATCTACTGAATTTCACTAGAGATTAGGTAATTAAACCTTGAAACCTCCCTATACAAGATAAATTTTAAAAGGAAAATACTTGACTATGCTATTGTATTAGTACTAGAATGCTGCTATCAATAGCCAATCAACAAGTACTTCATCACTGTAAGCACAAATTTCACTGACACACTTCTGCTTATGCAGAAGTGATTTTAAAGGCCCAACTGAAATTCAATTTTGGAAATGAGACAAGTTTACAACAAACTATACTGAACAGAAAGAAGTAACATCCTCAAAGACAAATACAGAAATATTAAGCATCTCTGAGGAAGAGGTTTTTCAAGGCTAAAATAAATCTCTTGACATCCACTGCATGCCTCCATGAAATGAATGGAAAAACAACATCTTTGAATTCAAATTTACAGAAGATACAAATAAATACTGCCCAAGCTAGGCAAGTTGGTTGAAGACGTTTGAATGTACTAGTTCATTAAAGTTAGCTACCGTCAAACTGGAGTATTAAAAAAACAAACAAAAAACCCCAAAAAAACAAAATCCACAGCTGAAAGTTTTGTTGCTTCTTACTGGAGGGATTATTTTTCATCAACTGATGAACACACTTCATTGGATATGAGGCACTGCAGCAATGACATTTCATGAACATTTGCTAATATACTTGATGTATATTACTGAATTGCACAACTTAAGAGTTATCAAAGAAAAACAATTTGCTTTTGATTTCTCGTGCTGTGAAGCAATATATTCAGAAAAGTGCTTGAGAGGTACACTTTCCAGTGTGCAAATGCTTTCATGAGAGGTGGTCTCACTGAAATAGCAATTGAAACTAAAAACAGTATTTACCCAGGCAGCTTGGGGCTGTCTGTTCAAAAAGACCATCCTCCTCCCCCCTGCTTCTCTGGAGGGCCACACTGGCAGATCTGAGAGGAGAAATTTCATGGAAATAAGGTACAGTTTATTTAGAAATAATGGGGGAGGGGGAAGAGTAAAGAGCGGAAGAAAAGTGATTGAGCCTCCTTTCAGCATGACTGGTGAGTTAAAAAGCAGAATTTACAAAACTCTTCCAAGAGCCTGGATCAGAAACAGGGGAGAGGATCTCTTCCCCAGTGTGCTGGAAATGTTAGAACCCACAGCGCACAACATCTGAAATACCCATGGGAAAAATTAAATTGCAAATCATCCAACTTCCTTCCAGTGGGAAAGTGATGGGGGGAAAAAAGCTATGTGAATGTCTCAATTTACGCAAAGGCCAAACCATTCAGCAGTCAGAGAGATTTTTGAAGGAGAAATTAAAATGAAACTATCCTTTATAAGGGAGAAGGGTTATTTTGTGAGTGCAAGCCAACCCTTCTGCAATCACTGGGTTTCATCTCCTGAATTCCTCAAGATAGTTCATTCAAAAATCCCAGCACTACATTTCCTTGCTTAGACTCCATATAAAGAGAACATATTTTAATTTTTAAAGACTTTTTACTATATCTGGCAAATATTCTGCTTATATATGGCTAGATTCACAAGAGCAACTAAAACGCAACACTCTGCCCCTCAGTTTGTGGGGCTTTTTCCTGCTTTCCTTTCAGGAAAAGGACATACTTTTCTCCTACAGTGCATTTTAAGTCTCCCATTAAAAGTTTGTCTATTGTACTTATTTGCTGTATGTTTCCACACCCGCTTGACAAGCAAACAGTCACAATATACTGCCTTACAGTTGTGACATAGTGTAGCATTTTAATTTTCTACTTTGTAGATTTAATCCATCGCAGCACATTCCGTCACCCACACTGTGCAGTAACAGTAGATATTTCACCAGCCAAGGGAGAACGAACACAAAGATATTTAGTAGAGACAAAAGCCCTACAGAAATGCCAGCAAGCTAAGGGGAAGGAATGCATGATAAATGAAGAATGCAACCACAGAGATAACTGGTAGGGGCAATGAGCTTTGTGCAGTTCCACTCAAAAGCTGAAAGCTGATTACTTCCGTACAACATACTGGGCAGAATAAGGCTACTCTTTTAAAGCAACTAACATGCTTTTGCTAAATAACAGACCATTGTCAGAGCTGCTATCCTGGGAAAGCAAACCTACTCTTACTGCAATCACCATTCTCTAGTTGGAAGGTTACTTACCCAGATTTTCTACACTTAATTAAGATCAAACACCAGCTCACTTCTGATGTTCAGAAATACTGCATCCCGTGCAGAAACAAATGTTCGGTATTTCCAGCTGAGAAATGCTTTGCTACTAAAAAAAAATTTAACCCATAAAAACTCAACACCTCTTCACCCCCTCCAAAAAAACACCACTCCATCTTTTCCCTGTAATAAGCAAACAAGTAGTGAATTGTGTTGAAAAACACAGAAAAGCTATGTCAGGAAGCTGAACTAAAAGCGTTTTAATACAATCTTCACAGCACCAGTGGCTCTGTTATACTGAACAGTATCAAACTAAATTCTATCATTCTTCTTTCAGCAACTGTAAGTTGCTAAATTATCACTGGACTACTAAGCACTAAGTTAGACTGTGAGCAAACAGGACACTGACACATTTTTGTTCTGTTCTTTTTTTGCCCAATTATTTAACTTTTATTAGGTAACAGTCACTGGTATTTACATGCAGCATGTATGATGCAGACTTCCATTCAAGTTACAAATCCTGAAGATTTAGCTGTGTTTACCTAACTTGCTTATACCAACTTAATTTTTTGAAGCCTGTATTGTGTCCAAATGTGGCTAAATTTTCCAAGAACAAAATGGTGTACTGCCTATAAACTTTCAATTCCTGCCAAGAGATGTGACAGCATTACAGACTGCCCCAAAGAAAAAGTCACCATGATATGAAAAAAAAGGCAAAAGAATTGAACTTATTTTTCTAACTCTTATGCTGAGGGATGTAAAAAACTGGTTGAATAGAACACATTGAAAAGAAAAAGAAATCCAATATTTTTACAAATTTAAAAACTATGGTTTTTAAAGTTTACTATATTGAATGTTTTACGTGTTAGTCAAATTCAGGAACAGAATATTCTACCAGTAAAAATCAAAATAATCCTAAATGCATTAATTTACTGAGTTCAAGTAATTATCTGTACCCACACTATTGTCCTGAATATGATGCAAATAATTTGAAAAAAAATGAGGTTCAATGAGGACCTGCTAAAATATTTAAGTAGATACTATTTTAAAACTTCTATAAACCCATGAAAAAGCACTGCAAGATTGTGCTCCACACAAGAAATATTTACAATAAGCATTTACACTGAAGGACTTAGTGAAGAATCAATCTATTTTAAGTGACACTTTTTATCTTTTTTATCAGACGTTTTTTCCAATTTAAACATTTATTATGTACCCTCTTGTTCAGCTTTGAACATCTTCATTTATCTCACACGCAGTTCTGCATGTTTTCTTCTTCATGGCTTCAGTACACTGAACTTAAGACACAGGTATGCAAAGCTTTGGGTATCCTCACAGACCAAGCTGATAAGTGTAAGTTTAAAATGTAAAACAATTTAATTGAACCACTACCATTTTGTGCTTATACAAGTATAGAACAGGGCTGACATTTACCTTTATTTCTGCAGACAAAAGTAATAATCTTATGATAAAGTCTTATATTTACCTAAACTTTCATTATCTGTGAACTACTTAATAGAGAGTAAATTAAGTCTTCCCAAAGACATTTCAGCTAGGAGGCTGGTTCCAGTTCTACTTTGAAAACTTTAATCATAAAATTAAATGTAAAACCCAACAGATTTAGCTTTAATTACCTTTTCTTGGCCTCTTCATATTGCCAGTTCAGCCTTACTTTGTCTACAAGTCTTGTCTTGTCATCAAACCCAAACTTGCAGTGTTGAAGAGAAAGAAGAGGAGGAAAAACAAGGGAAGAAATAAATTAAAAACACTCTCATCACAATAAAGAAAGGGAAAAATTAGTCTTCCTTACTGGACTCACTAAAGAAACCTCTATGCTCTAAGTAATAACAATAAAAAATCAATTTTATGCCTTAGAAATGCAAAACTAATTGATTGCTAAAAGCAGACAAGATAAATGAGCCCTTTCAATACATTATTAGCCTAGAAATCATGTGTTAAGAAAATTGAATCATTGATAAATAGTCAAAGCTTTTCAACTTTATCCAAGACTAAAAGACAAGGAGTGTTTTAATTGAAATATTTTGTTACTTGGTATGGCTGTTTTTTGAATACCTTTATTAGAAGCAATTCAGATTACATTCCCTGTACTGCAATGGGTTATCCAGCACTTACAACATCAGTACATTTTAAACATTAGTACAAAAAATTCCACCTGATCCTTGGAGCAGTTGTAGAATGTGCATTTATATTGCAACTCCTACTGCATACTGTTTCTACAGCAATTTCTACTTTAGGGCATTAGCACCAACAATGAGATGATTTCTAACTAAATGTAAAGTAACATCTAAACTACAGTACTAACAAACTGCAAACAAGTTGCCTTCTTGCTTTGGTGTCAGTCGTCTACACAGGCATATGTTTTATTTACTGATTAACATCTGGGTTGCCACAGTACTAGTGCAAGCCAAAATTTTACTTATTATTATTTGGAATACACAGTTTCATCCAGATAGAACCATTTCCAAGGAGTGCCAGTATGTTCTTCTCAAATATCATATTTAAAGGCATATTTGAGCACCAAGGTATAATGGACTACATAGGAGGTTTTGCTGATTAAGTAAAATACTTTGAGAATAACAAATACTTTCCTTGCCTTAGACAGAGGAAAGGACCAGAGATCTACCACACATCTTCATTGTATATGAACAATGAATACAAACATGATAAAAACATGATGTAAAAAATAAAATTTAAAAAAATACACAGCTATCACTACTACCACAATGCTGCATCTCATGCAAAGTCATGTCTCTACTGCAACTTCCAGCTGGTCAAAGAATGTTCTTCCTTCCTGCCTCATTACAAGTATCAGTAACTTGGAGCTGGGAATATGAAGAGAAGAGGCCCATGGACACCTAAGCAAGAGCCATTACTCCAAGATGAACCTGCAGTCACCGAAGTGGTAATGCAAGAAGTACTCTGCTGGGCTGGCCAAACCCAGGAGCTGATTTTGCCTGTCACTGCCCATGAGCATGCCCCTGCCACACTCAAGCAGCAGAACCACCAAGCCCACAGCCTGCGCACAGTGGAAACAACAAGCAAATGCAACTCCCCTATCACCAGTATTGCTTTGGATTTTTCCTTCTGCTCCAGCCGACACCTCTTAAAATAAAAGAGCAAATAACTGTATCGCTATAGTTCAAAAGCAGCTAATTTTGTACAGCAAGTGCTTCACATAGGAACACTCACATACCTCTCCAGTGATGTCAGTCTGAGAACAAGCATCGCAGTGTTGTTGAGGTAAACAGGAGTCACTGAGTGAACTAGAATTGTGCTGGAGATCCTGCAGGGAATCTGTAATACAACAGCTATTCCTGAATCCATCTGTTAATTTGGCCAGGCTCTAAAGGAGAAGACATGTTTTAAAAGATTAGAAAAATTTGCTTTCATAATATTTTTTAATAACAGAAAATGAATTTAAAAATTGTTTTAAAAGACTGGTAGCTTGTATATACAGAGCTATTTACAGAAAGTAAAATTCATTGCTGTGTTACTAGCATGCAAAATGTCTGCCTTGGAATAAAACTCTCCTTTTAAAAGATGCATATAACACACTTTATATTATTTCTTTCAGATCTATCAATGTTTTATCTTCTGTATGTCTTGCAGCTCTTTAAATCTAGCAGCTGTCAACTTCACATTAGCTGATAGGGAAGACAAATGTGATTCACCTGCCCTTTTGCCATCTTCTGCACAGGTTACATTCCTTAGTCACTACTGTTATCTCATCCAACTTGATGAATACCTTGTATTGGCTGCACTTTTATGACAGCTGATATCATCCCTGTGCTCTCTTACCCAGGCTTCACATAGTTAAGAGATATTTTACACTTTGGGTTAAGCAAGAGACATCACTGAAATGTCTAGACAATGACACAAACTGTCAGAGTAAAGCAGAAACACCAGTCTTTGGGGGGAAAGGGGAATAGGACAGAATCACACAACAATATATTTGACAATATAAGCTTGGTTGACAGGCTCTTGAAAAGCCTTTAAAAGAACAAAATTGTTAGTATTGCTTTTATTTTCTCATTGTGCATTCTTTCTTGTTCAAAAATTACAGATAATGTAGTATTAGCAACAAAATCACTGTGCTAGCTACCATTTATGACAGAGATCCTAAGCATCGCACATCAAACAAAAACTAAAAACATTCTGGCCTCTCCCCACAGGATAAAGGACAATCTAAAAATGTGGTGGAAAAAAAAAATTGCCAGAAATTTGGATCTGTAGTAATTCATAAATCACAACATAATCAAAGAATTTGTTTCTAAAAATATACATAAAATACTTTCTAAAACTGCTTACTCTAGTGTCTGAACTACCGAATCAGGGACAACTCTGAAGCACTGCACGGGGAAAGGCTGGCCCTCAGGAATTTCAGTGGCTCTGACTACTGGTGATTTGCAACAAGCCGAGGTTACCGTCCATATCCAATTATCAGAAGATTTCTCAGTCTTCAAGGTGTAGTTTAAGAAGGATAACACAACAATGCTGCTTTTTCTTACACCAAATACAATTAGTAGAGGTCAGAAATGAACCTGCGTAACAGCAACTGTTTGCTACTGACAGGATGAGCAGGGCCACACAGAAGATGAAGGCATCTGGTTTCAGAGCCCAGGAAGCATCCAGGATTATTGGAACTGTAGCAGGCCTGAAACTAGCCAGAAAAAGCAGCTTTTTCTGATGGCCTCCATTTCCATCATCCATGGTCCATCCCTTTGCTTTCCATATACCAGCCCCAGCCTCCACCAGAGATGAATAAGAGGGAGAACACCCAGCCTGGTACAGGATGAGTGAACAAGTGGACTCCCCAGATACTAGAGTGAGCCCTGTGTTCCTCCCTGATAGCCCCTCAAATCACACACTCTGTTTCCCTCCTTTTAGGGAACGGCACGGAGAGACACAGGTACACATCACATATGGGACAGCTTGGGCTGCTCCCTCTTCAGTCTCTGCCTGCTCTCTACAAGTCTGACAGGGGCTGAGATTTCACAAGCAGCACTGGCCAGGAGAGAGGACAGTGCAGAGCAATGCCAGACATGCTGGCAGTGGGACAAGGCTACCACCACTTCCCTCCAGAAGCTTAACTCATCTTGGGTCCACCAAAAAAAGTCAATTCTTCTGCCACCTCCCAAGTGAACTGAGCCATTTTAGTATGAAGGAAAAACAACATACTTTCTCCTCAGCCCTGAAATAGCAAATTCAATTTCAAGTTACATTGCCAAGAGATCCCTAGTTAGTGCCCCTTTATCCTTGAGACTTGTTGCAAAAGGAATCACTCCATAACGGGGGAAAAAAATACACTTTTACTTTATGAAAACTATAGACTCCTGTCTAACTCTTCTTCAAAACTCACTGGAAATCATCCAGTCCTGTCAAGACTCCTGCTGCATGAAGGGTCAAGAGGGATCCCTAATGGGTTTGTAACATGGAAATAATAACTTCAGATTATGGCCTCTTCCCAGTAAAGCATAGCCAGTTGCATTAACAAAAACTCAGGATTCAGAAAGCTTGAGGTTTCTCCTAAGAAGTTATGTTCCATCTGCCTTCTTTGGCTAATGCGTATTATGTTACAAGGATGTGCAATACCACAGATCCTGATGCCAGAACTTAAATCTGAACTTTTGCCTGTATTTCAGCTACTTTACGAACCCCTGGTATGCTCCTGATGGCCTCTAGCATTCTCCCTGGCAGGTAATGAAGGGCTACTTGGCTGCTGGCCAGGATTCCAATCCAGGCACAGTTTCTGAATCCTGACCCCTACATTTGATAGGTGGCAACCACCAAGCAGCACCACCTTAAATTGCATCTACATGCACAGATGACTATGCCCTAGGGCAAGCATACATGAATTAAGCTCTTCTAGTTGGATGAGTGAAAACAGGCATTCTAAGATAGAAAGTTACCATCTGATTTAGCACATTTTTTAGATAGAAACAATTTATAATTGGGATTATAAACAGCAGGACTAATTTCCTTCCCAGCCACAGGGAGGAATCCATCTTTCATCTCAAGTTTAAGGATCGTTTGTGGCAATCCCACAGAAACTGTCAAACTGCCCACATTAATGCCTACTGTTAATGTGAAGTTCTAGGCATACCAGCCCAGACTTAACCAAAAAGAGAGAAATGAGCACTGCCATTTCACCATTGTCTGTTGCCATCTGATTTGGGAACACTCTGTACAATTTCAGTGCACTTCCTATCTAACCCATTTAGCTAATTTAACTGGTAACAAAGAGAAAAGAAAAAAGAAGGAATAAAAACCCCACAAAAACCAAAGTCCAGTGCTCTCCAAGGACGACAACATTTTAAAAGCCTAAGCACACTGAACAGAAACAAAATTATGAAAGAGGTGGGAGAGGAAAGATAAACACACTGCTTTTAGGAACCTAAGCACACACCTATTCAACCTTCAATAAGAAGTCTGCCCACTTTTTTAGAGCAGGAGCACTGCATATTTTGCTTTATTTGTAATCACAGCATCCAATTTAAATCTGACCACCCTCTCCCACACAACTAAACCAATTATCATACTTCTACAACAGCTACAATTTTCCAAGCACCTACACAAGACTGAGTCATTTCTACTATGTTTAGTTCTGTTGCTTACACTGGCAAGATTCAAATTAAAAAGCAGTAAGAAATAGTCTGTTTCCTTTCTCTGAAATAAAACCCCATATTTTTTATGCTATACTTCTGACTCCTCTATTAACAAATTTCAAAATTAAAAAGGTTTCCTAAGAAAGTTTGTCTGAACAACAGTAGCTTTAAAATGCAGTGTTTTCAAAGACAATACAATTCCAATATTAATAGGAAAATAAAAATTGAATTCTGAACTCCTTAGGAAGATATTTAAAATAGACTTTTACTTACTTGACAAAGCTAACTAAATCCATGACAATAATCTTCAAATAGTTATTAAAAGGCACAGCACTTTGGTGACACCAATTTTTTTTTGGTCAAAATTAAAAGAGAGCTGGATATTTTTGCAGAGCACAGTAAGCTGGCAAAAATACACCATTTTTACAACCGTAGACCACACAATGGCATTTAATTCTATATAGCCATTGTAACAAAACATGAAGAAATGTTTTGCATGCCACACTTGCGTGCAACAACTGTTTTCCACATTTTTCAGGACTACATATAGTTGAATGTTCTATTATTGGATTCCATTGTAAAAGATTGTCATTAATTAAAAAAAGATACTTCCTAGACTCATATTTCCCACAGAGAGCTATGAAGAAGGATGAAACACTTTTCGGTTTTGCTTCTGTCTTGTACAACCTCTACATTCTGGTCCTGCCAGCACTGCCCAATCCTTCATCCTAGAGTTCTAACTCCCGCAACACTACTTAAAGAAACTGCAAGCACATTTAAAGATGGTTTGCCAAATATGATTTTCAAAGCATCTCAATGTTTACAGCTGGATTTACTGTCACTGAGGACTGAAAATGTAAGGAAAAGAGGTAAAAAAAATCCATTGGGGAAGTAAAAACAACGCCAGTAGTGAAACTGCTCCAAGATCTCACACATAAGTCCTTATATTACCAGTTAGCTTCCTAAAATGTGTTTTATTGCATCCATGAAGAACTGCCTTTCTAATCAGTTCTTGCTAGCCAGGCATGTGGAAGACTGAGAATCACTTTAAAACTTGGCCAGCCCAAAATAACAAATATGTTAAAAGTTGCCAAGGCAGAAACTTTTCATAGTGACTTCAGTGTTCTGTCTAACTGAACAAGGATCTGTGGTCCATAGGATGGTCTTTGTGTAATGCACTGGAGACTTAATAACTGCATAACTATGGAAATTCATTACATGTAGATTATAAACTTCCCATTATCATTTAACAACTAAAAAGAAAAAAAACCCACCTTAAAAACACTACTGCAGAGAAAACTGAAAGAAAACGATTGTACGGCAATGTTAATTTTGTAAGGTCCCACAACTTTAGGTAACAAAGATGCCCTTTTCCAAGCAATTGTTTGAAGAGTAGCTGAAGAGAACTGTCCTTATCACCTCTCTGTATATGCAGCATATTTAAGCAAGTCTATAGTGCAGGCCCACTTCATTGAAAGTGCAGAGGCTCATTGTTCTTTGATCAAGCTCCTATCACATTAATAACACAGACACACGACTGAGAGCTTGAGACACGGCACAAATCCATTCAAAAGTTAGACCTCTACTCAGGTATGTATCTTCCCTTAACCCTCATGCTCTAATTCATCAATTTCAGGCTTGTGTATACAAGCTTGTATTTATTTTATTAATATTCTTTGAGGGTTTTGTGAGAACATTTTGAAACTAACATGAACCTTCATATACTCTCAAACTTGAGAGTTTGGGGCAAAAAGTGTGACACTGACACAGATCCAGTTTGGTGAATTACATATAAAGGGAAAAACATGGTTGACACAAGGATAAACATTTTAGCAATAAACTCTCAATCCTACTTCATTATAGGTAATACAAAGAGACATAAAACAAAATGATAAACAAATACTGCAAATCACAAAGGCTTTTTCTTAATACAGTGTAATTACTACACAGCAGCCATCCACATAACAGCAGCTGCATTCAATGAAAACACTGAGCTAAATGAAACTTAGTTAACTACACTACTTAAGACAAAACTATGAAATGTATATGAAGCCTTGTGCTCGCAGTATAGACAATGACTACTTACCTTTTTCGAACCGCTTGCTATTGGTAATTATCAAACAGAAAAATCAGTTTAGGCTATCTTCCTTATTTTAACTTGGTAAACTCAATGCAATCCCAAGCAAGAAAACAGAGGTAGGTTACTACTATTTAGTAGTTCAGTAGCATTTTTTACCTGCATAAGGTCCTGCCTTTCTTTTTCACCTGTGCATATAGCTTTCTTTATGGTTCGAAGTTCACTCATTATAGCTTGTGCTTCGTCCAGTCTGTAATTTGTATGAGCATTTGACATCTTACGATCAATCCTGTTGAAAACATTAAGACAAATTCAGGAATTTTCACATCATTAGAAAGCACACGGACTTTTTAAGACCTCTTGTTTATTCATGTACCGCTTCATTTCCAGGAATAAAAATGATACTCTGCTTGGAATTAACACGGCACTCAATGCCAAGTACACTCTAAAGACAAAGCAAAGCAATTATCTACCCAGGTTCTGCAGAACCAACCAATTTCCTGGTTTAATATCCTAATGCAGAGCTTACTTATGAAAAGTAGAAAGAAAAATGAACCTAAAACTAGCCTAGATGGTTATAAGTCAAAAGCTAAAGATGAACAGTCTCGCAGTCACGTTTTTCATGCAGCATCACACATTGCAGTATCTCTTCCAGGGCTTCTACTTGATCCTGCTTTAGAACTTTCTAACAAAAGCATTTCATTTTCTCAGGAAGAAATTTTTAATGCCTAAAACTTTATTGCAAATGCTTTCCTGTCATTATAGGCCTCTTTGAATATCTTTTCCATAAGATATCTATAAGACATTATCATTCTGCACTGAAAAACATGATATGGGAACATCCCAGAAGATTTTAAATCTTTAAGCAAGAGCACAAGTCATGACCTAAGACTGAAATAACACTAATGTTTCCATCTCGACACATCAAAATCTCTCAAGGGGAACATCCACTGGGCTGAGTTTTCAACCTTTTATCCAACATTTCACAATAGTAAAGGACAACATATCAGGAAGCAGAAGACTAGTCCAGTGTCATCTTGATACATTTGTTTTGATTTATAGCTAAAAAGTAAGACAAGAGACTACAGTGAACTTAATATAAGAACTATTTGGTTTTGGATTTACAACAAATGGCTATGGGGTTTTAACAGGCTATTTACAGCAATTATTGAAAAACCCCATTAAAATTCCCATTAAAATTTGGAAAACTCAATTTTCCTGTTAATGCAGCATAAAAAGAATGTATATAGAGAAAAGGTGGTAAGTGTAAAAGGTCATTAGGCCAGTGCTAAGAACAAATAGCTTCAGGAAAAAGTATGTCAGGTTGACAGAATTAAAGATAAAAACATAAAAACACACATTCATCACAAAGGACATCAATCTATAAAAAGATATAGGAGAGGGTATGCTATACATGCAGAAGAATATCCAAACTCTATTTAAAATATTGCGACTAACTAACAAGTTTCAAGATAGATATTATATTAAACTAAGAGTGTCAAGAACAGTCTCTCAGCATGTTCTGCCAGTTAAAATACAAGCAGTGCAATTCCACTTACATCTGATTACTTGCTTTAAAATTAAAACATTAAAATGAAAAATCAAAAGGGCTAAATGAAAATCCTGTGGTTTATCGTATAGCTCATAATATTTAGGGGAAGAACAGGTTGATTTCTACAGTTTTAATTTGTTCGGGTTTTTCTGACAGTTACTGTTTTTGGAGACAACACAAAGTATGTCTGAATCTCAAGATTTTTCTTTGAACACAAATTTCCCCAAGTTACATTAGAAAACATATTTTAGAAACATATTTTTTTAGAAAACATTCTTTCATGAATACTTGTTCAAGAACAAGAAAGGACTTAAATGTCGTGTATTAAAGCTGGGCTTTTTTTGGTTTTGTTTTCAAAATGTTTCCTAGAGTCATCACTAATTTTAGTTAAAATACTGAGCAGATAAAACCACAGTTAAGCAACTAATCCAATCCACTGAAAGTCACATGAAAAAGATAATACATTTTCATCTGAAGTTAACTGTAATGTTAAGAACTATGTTCAAATATTAGACATGAAAATGCCTTCTGCACAACTGCTCATTATACTGTTTGCCAGGACTAAGGTGGCATTTCAGGAAAAGGAAATTATTTAATTTCAACCAGATTTCTGACCAGTTATCCACATAATCATGTTCCTGGACGCCACTTTGGAGGCCAGCTTATGAATTGATATTTGTTTAAGGAAAGAATCAGAGAAGTTCCTACTGCCAAAAATATTTAGGCTTAAATCAGTACTGCTCTCAACCCAAACTGACTAAAGTAGCTTATAAAATTACCTGTTATTTATTGTCTGTTTATTCTTTTCTCTTTTTTCATAAAGATCTGTTTCTGAAAGCCATAGAGTTAACAGAGTCTTCCATTTTATTAATGGAAAATAGCACGATACAAATATAGATGAGACCTTTATATGAATAGCACGAATATTCAAGTAATATGCAAGACTGTAAGGATACGAAGATGTTTCTAGGATACACAGACTAGTAATATGCTTGTCATCATTTCAGTCCTACAGGGCAGATGCCATGTTTCCCCATTTTCCTTCATCAAAGCACAGGCCTGTACTTGAGCAAAAAATCCAATTTTAAAGTTCTTGTCTGATCTCCTAACCTCTAAATTAGTCTGTAGCTACAAATTGTTTAGCCATTCCCTGTCACTCCCAACTTCTCACAGCATTCACTCTGCTCTCCTGGCCAACTGGCCAAGTTTTCATTTCCTTTGTTGCTAAACGCCTTCTTCCTCCAAAATTCCTCCCGGGAAGCAGCAGGGTCACTGAAAACACAGGGGAGAAGGAACTGCTCCTCCTTCTCAGTCCCTGCTGTCAGGCCAGAGGAAAGAATTTTTTCCAGAAGAGGCTCATACTTAACCCTGTAAGTCAGAACTGTGACAGGATCAGATGCACCTTGGGGCAGGGGTGCTGGCGGAGTCACCATCCTGCAGGGTGGGGATCTGTGCAGGCTTTGAACAATGAGCACTACTAAGTCTCCACTGGGCAAACATCCCACGTCCAAAGGTTTATCACACACAACACTGCCAAATTTAGATGAAACTGTAGAATGTACAGTCCTGATAAAAAGCTGCAGCTCTGTGAATATTGCAATTCTGACAGTATTGAAATCGTAGCCGTATCAAAACCCTCCTCAATTGTGTCTCCACTCATAAAACTCCACTTCTATAGTAATTTTGTAGTTTTGTTTTCTTTTCATTCTCCTCAAAGATGGTTAAGTCATTTTACTAAAATTATAAAGAACAAAAAACAAAACACAGTCCAAGGCAGACACTGTACATGGAATATGTCAATGTAAGAGATTTGCATTTAACAAAGGCATTTGAATCAGCAACATAAAATGAGGGAAATACTGAGCAACCCAATTGCCCTCTCCATAAAAGCTCTCTCTTCTCTGAGAGCTATACCAAGCAAAGGCTGCACAGAGAGCAACCTGGCAGCAAGTTCCAATATCTGCACATGATGCCATTTTGGTAAGACTTTCAAAGCAAACATTCAGCCAGATGTAAAGCCTAAAGTTTAATGGCTCCTAATGTTGTTCTTGGCTTACACTTGAAATAAAGTGAGGTACATGCTTTTAAAAAACCTGAACAAGATGCATGCCATTTGCAGTTTGGCAATTACCTGAAGATCTGACTTAGCACAATAAGGAAGAAAAATTATGCCAACCAAAAATTTAGAAAACGTAACAAAGTGAGAAATGTCTAGAAACTTTAAAGGGGAAGGGGAAGCAGGGTAGGGGGAAACAGAATAAAAACCCCAGCATTTTTGTTTTAAAGAAGGAGCAATGAATTTCTTTTTAGACAATATACTTTGAGGATATGCAAAAACTAAACTACTTCTGCCTTGGTACTTGACTTGAGTGAGCCATCTCTCCCAACAAATACAGGAGGTGGGGGAGTGATTGCACAGGGACAGCCTAGAGCACAGTTAGGCTTTCAGGCCAATTTGTCTACTGACTACACAAGGAGGCAAGAGAAGCTCCTCTCTTCAACTGTTAGTGTAAGTGCTCTCCAAATTGGCTCACTTCCTCCTAGAAGCAAAATACTCCAAAAAAAAAGCACATGTATCTCACCAGAAGGGCAAATTAAAAAACCACTTAAATGCATGAAACAAAAACAAAACCACAAGTCTCTTTCACAAGTGAAGAAGTCACTGCAGAGAGCAGTGCTCAGCTCCAGGTGACACACGGGTTGAAGGTTTTCCCCAGTTCCGGCAAGCAACCACCCAGTGCACCAGCGGGACAGAGGGCGACCGTAGCAGCAGCAGCAAGGAGCAGCACTGAAGCACTGAGTTGTCATGCCTGACCTTTTAAACTACATGCTTGGAGTGACCACTGACTGATCAGATATGCTTTAAAATAATTCCTCTATTGAATGTCTCTCCTATAACCCCATCCTGGAGCATGGGCAACTTGACTTGGGCTATAATCCAAGACTAACATTTGTATTCTTAATCATTTGCAGACTTCACTTTTCAAAAAGTTGCACTACTTTGCTGGACTATCTTAAATGAATTATACTAATTAAAACAATCTTGAGTTTCAAATGGCCTTCAAATACTTTCATTATCCTAGTCAAGTGGTTAGCCTTTTTCTGAAATAATTGAACCTATATCCTTAAAATAACTCAATAACCAGGAGAAGGAAAACAAATTAAAAAAGCAGAAAAGGCATAGCAATTCTTACTCAAAATATGATTAAGAATCATAAGACAAAACTGCTTTTGTTCTGTTACTGTTTACATATCTAGGCCACCATACCAAGATGTTGACTATATTTAAAATATTACTTAGCATATTGAAAATAACAGTACTTGGAGTGCTTTATTTTACTAATTTTCAATTAATATCATACATTACCAATTTCCCCAACTACCCCTAAATGCTTCAATAAAAATACATTTATGCCTGAAAATTATTACATTGTATCTGCCAATTAAGAATTTTGGTGTTTTGGTTGAACATGTTTTCTTCTATGAAACCTTCTAAATGCACTACAAAACAAAAGAGCCTTGTTTAAAAAAAAATAGAAAATTTTGTTCTTAAAAAAACAAACACGCCAAAATATTAAGTGCACAGGCTACTCCTTTTTTTAAAAGTTGTATCTTCCTTATAATTTGTTTTTCCTTTAATTTGTTTGTTATCGTAGCATCAATCAAAAGTGGAAAATAAGTACCCTAACTGCTTCAGGATCCCTGGAATTTTATCAGAATTTCTGAAGTGAAAGCCCATGCTTTGTAGCACCAATGCATTAAATCCAAAGCTCCAAAATATTTCTGCAGCTGCTGCTTTTAAGTAGCAAAATGCATTAGACATGCAACACTTCCAACATTTTCAGGATGCTCTGGCACTTTGTTCACATGCAAGCTGGAAAAAAGGCCAAGGTTTCTAAATGCACAGCCACCTATCCAAGGTGAATCTAAGTGCTGTTCAAGCTCTTGGTCTAACTGCTGGCCTTGCTGAAGAGATCTGGAAGACACAACAACCTGTGTTTACCTGCCATCTTTTTCATGGCCTGGCAACCTCTCTCCCTATCCCACTGGGCATCCCATGTATGAGCTCTGTGTGCAGGTGACTAAGCAACACAGATGAAGTTTCCTTCCCATCAGATGGCCTGCAGGAAGAGTGGCAGGGAGAGGGTCACCACAACATCTCACAACCTTTGACACCACTGAGCATGCAGGAAACAGAGCAGGGCAGCCTAATAGCCTGAGAGCAGTGGCAAATTGCCCGAAATTCCTTTGCTTACTGGGAGGAGACAAGAACTCACATTTACATGCAGACATTTTGCACACATGTAACACAATCCAAGGTCTCACAGACCACTATATTTACAGTACAAGCACAAATCAGCCATATAGTGCAGAATGAAATGGCCTGACCAACAGCTAACAGGGCGAAAAGTGTTGTGGTGAATAGAATTCCCCCTAAGCAAACTTCTGTGCCCAGCCAGAAAGTCTTGATACTGCCAAGGGGAAACTACTCTACAGCATGGTGCTTTGAGTCTGTGCTCCAGGCAGTACTTATCTCCAAAAAGTATTTGGGAAATATTTTTAAAAATCTAATTCCAGTTTGGCAATATCTTGAGGAAGAGTTAAAGAACATGGCCTATAAAGCTGTTCTTGCACACAAACCTACGAAACCACAACTCCAACCAGTTCTAACTCTTCTTCCATCCTTCCACGTTATTCTCACCCTGCATCACTATCACAGCAGAGACAAAGCAAAGTATTTAATATTTTATTTTTGACAACACTTTTCTATGAAATTCATTTGGAGGCAAATAAAAGAAAAAACCCATACCCCAACAGAAGATCCACAAACTCTTAACTTACTCTTGCAGAGTTTCCACTCCTTTTTCTTTATATTGCAACTCCTGCTTCATCTGTGCCAATTCTCGTTTCAGCCTAGAAAGCTGAATAATACAAAATAATTAAAAGTAAAAATAAGTAACAGTAACTTCCACAATAAAAATAATTGGTTTTAAAATATAAAATCTTAAACTACTTCAAAGAACTGGAAGTGATAATTTAAGTTATCATTTTTGCTTTAAAATTTTGCATTAAAATAAGAGAAGACTTTCTTAAATATCATAAGGCCCAATCAAACAGCAGTCAAAACATTCAGCTTTCAAAGTATCAATTTCCTCAGCTATTCTATCAGGTTCTTTCTCCAATAGCTTATGCTAACAGCTAGCAAGTTTCAATCCATATAAATTTTCTTCTCCCTTTGTAGCAAAGACATCCCTCAACTGTCTTCAATTCTTTAGTCAACTTTAAAAAAGATGCAGCATTCAATCCTGTTAATTTTTCAATCCAGGAAAACAAAATTACTGGCAGCAGAACTGGTCTCTCTCTCAGAAATGGCAGCCTGGCTTTCTACAGTTACTTTCATATTATCCTGCCCTCTCAAGCCCCTTGTCACTTATCTTGAGCCAACCAATGAGCATAAATCAAAAGTAACATAGCAAAGATATCTCCAAAAACCTATTTTTGTGATTTTATAGAAATAGTTACCTGAGTAGGCTGTGCAGACCACGGAAGAACCAAGAATGATCTGCAATGAAAGAGCTTCTAGCCCTCCAAAGCTGACAGATAACTGAAGGCAATAGGGGGAGAAGAATGCAAGGGATAGCATACAAATGAGGTGCTTCAGTATGATGTAGTGAGGCTAAGTCTGAACTGCAAGCCAAAGACGAGCAGGTATGGAAGAAAAAAGCTCTCTCTTCTTAAGCCACCAAACTTGGTACATTTTCTAGAATTTACCCAGAGTACTCTTGATTTTCACATGTACATCAATAAATAACAAATTCATTACAAAAAAGATTTTTAAAATAGAGAGTAAAAAACTATCTTTTCTTCAGCTCTATTCTAAGAGGAAGGAGCTTTGCATCAATATCGGGACACAAACCAGGACTGTCAGGGTCCCACCATCCTGCACAGCTCTCTCCCTTTTGTCAAAATTCGTGGCACCAGCCCCCAAACACTCCTATACCCTCTCCAGATCCCTCAACACTCATCAAAAGTAAAATAAGAAAATGCATCACTAATATGATGTACACAAAAACTTTACAGCACCTATTTAATTCTATTTCCTGAAACAACTCAATGCCTATGCACAGTCATTTGAACATACTATCCTATGTATGTAGTTGGTCATTTTGTTTTAAGGAAGAAGAAAATAGTCATAAGTGAAAACCTTGTTTATTTTCTTCAAATATTACCTAAATAAGGCTTGTTTTCTTGTTTAGAATATGCTGACATTTAGAATATGTAAAAAAAGCAAACACTAGTCAGCATGTAATAAATATACACAGATAGAATGAATGCCTTTGAAGGGTGGTGAACGGGATTTATTTTCAGAGGCACTCATGCGAAGAGTGGTCTCTACAACAAAAATGGAACACTATCCTGCAAGGATAAGGGGGTTTTTTAATACTTCTTTATCAAAACCATGACTCTAGTTTTTTAGAAAATGTATAAATAAAGAACATTTTTGTTACAGAACTGCTTGTCATTGTCAGAATACTTGAACTTTCCTCTCTTCATAAAAGTGCTCTGACAAATCAGCTGAAAAATTCTATTTGGCCAATAAGTCTATTGACTTGTGAAGAGATTTCCAAATAAGTGGCTAAACCGACAGTCCAGCAGAACCTCACTGAAAATGGGTAAATGGTATGAAGACAGTGGGTTTGAACTGAAAGCAACTGGCTGCAGAGCATTTACTACTTGTGGCAGTTTATAGAGAGAAAGCAATTTCTGAAAGCCTGGCTGAGCATGCCTCTGACATCTGTGACAAAAATGTTTGTACTTGTAACATGGAAAAAGCATTACTTCTCAAGTAATATAGAGCAGTTAATATAGAGCAACAGGTTAGAATAAAAAAACACTTTTCAATATTGTATTTCTATAAATGCATGCAACATTCAGAGTAAATGCCAAAGTAGAAGTAAAACAGACCCTCCCACCCTGCACCTAATTCACATTTTTACAAAATGAAAAAAAGATTACTCACTCTGTCACGACGGCTGGCTATTTCTGCTTTAATCTGATATGGGTCATACTTGGTATTAGCTGAAAATCCAGAGAATGCTAAACAGATGGAAAACAGTATTTTACTTTTTTTTCCCCCTTCTTTGATACAATTTTTAAGATGTGGCACTATTTAATAAACCATTGCATTAATTCTTTTTGTTACAAGTCACTAGGTTCTAAAATTATCCTCTGTGCAACTGAAGTTTTCCATTTGGCCCACCTGAATTTTTTTTTTCCATCTTGAACAACACCAAATATTGCATAAAGCAGCACCGCATATTTCCTAAAACCAACCAGCTTCTATGAAAGGATGATGGCATCTACCAATGCAAGCAATTTATGTAATATTAACAATTACTTCCTAGGTACACTGAATTAACAGTATGATAGGGACTAAAGTTTAAAAAAAAAATACTGTCAGAACAAAATTATATCAGCTAGGGAGAGAAGTTACCTTCTAAAGCAACAGTGCAGGGAACTGAAATACAAATCAATCCTGGCAAGTGAGCTCTTAGCACAGGGTATCTACAGTCAGGCAATGGTTACAAGCTAAAGCCTACACAGATGAAGTAAAGATCTTGGAGGATAGACTGGGCAAAAGCAACCATGATTTATGGAGTAAGCCTTTCAAGCACTGGCTCACTGAAAAATGCCTGGTATGTGAATGGATGGGGTTGTGCTGTCAGACCTTCCATCCTTCTGCAGAGCTGAAGGCTGCTGCACAGAAACCATATCTGTGTCTGGGGCTGCACCAGGCTTTTCGACTCTCAAAAGAATACTGCAATGCCAAGGTCATGTTGAGCGAGCAGGAACCTGCCAAAATGAGTAGTCATGCCTGGACTAATTCTCTAAATCCAGGATTTTCTATGGATTTTTTTTTTTTTAACATTGCTGATCACAACTGAGTCACAAAACTGCTGCATGGGCACCTCCCTGCTAGCCCACAACCGCTGAGCTCACACCACCTCCCACTCATAAGCACACGACACTGAGTCAATGGCAGCACCCACAAGCAAAGTGGAGGAAAACATTTTGTGAAGTTTTACTTCTTTTAATGCAACAACTTGAAACAAGTGGTGTTGGAAGCAAAGATATTTGCTATATAAGCATCCAACTTTGGTCATGTAGTTGCACTCAAATTACAAGCTTAATATTTCTGTACAATAAAAGGAGAAGCAAGCATCCCACAGTGGAGTGGAGGAGTCAAATTAAGAAAAATAAGTGGAGAAAAAGCTTTTGGGAATCGCAAGTTGAGAGCATGAGTAATCCTCAAAAGGATATTTAAAAAAAAATTTAAAAATCTTTTGAGTAATCAGCCCATCCCATTTTCTCAAAACAGATGCATATGACCTTAAACCAATCTAAAATATATTAATACATCTGTAGAAAATTAAAATATTTTTCCATCTCAAAACAAGCGAACGGTTTTATGTAACTGCAGTTACAGATTCTCATTATCAACGACAGATATACCTACAAAACCCCAAACTATCACAAGATTGAAAAATGAAAGTAAATTGACATAACATTCGCTTTCATTAGATGACCCTCAATTTTGTCATTTTCAGTCAAATTTGGTTCCTGTTTCAAATAACTTGTTTTTTTAAGAACTTCAAAAATATTAAAAAGGTTATATTTTTCTAGTATATTTTCATCTTCAACAGAAGTTTCTTTCTGCATATTCACCTGAAGTAATTCAACAAAATATCCCACAGAACTATTTCAAATTTAAAATACCAAAAATCCCAAGGTCCTAGAAAGGTTTTATAATAAATGTCAATTTAGATTTTATAATCTGAAAATATACTGATGACACTACCTTTTACTCTATTCCAAGTCTTTACATAGTTGTTAAACACACTTTAAACAATAGCTTCTTTTAAAAAAATTCTTTCTTAATAGGAAAACATCTTGCTACTTCTTCAGAAACTTGAACATGAGAGTGGGAAATAAGACTAGTCATAACTGTTCAGTTATGTCACAAACTGAATCACGGAACATATATATATAAACTAAACAAAAATATGAGAATCCCAGCTCAACAGTTACAGAGTACTTGGTCCAAACTATCTGGGATAAGTCAGCTCTAGAAAATATATCTTATTCAGGATTTTGGCACATGTAGGAATTACCTTGAATTAATAAATACCACTGAATCAGTAGCTAAACACTTCTATCCAGACATCTGCTGTAAGCCCCCTTCCACAGTCAGATTTCTTGAACATTTTCAGAAAAGGCTAAAGCAGAGCTTCCCATTCTCATTATATCCTTAGCATTTAACAGGAAACCTGCAGTCAAAACAACAACTGTACAGCCATTGAAAAACTGCAATTAAAAAAAAAAAAAAAACAGTAAAACTCCGCCACATTTCCATGTGGCTGTCGGGTATATCCACTCCTTTGAACTAGTCCAGTTGACTCTTCGACAAAGACACCTTTTCTTACTGCACCAACCAACAGCCATGAGAGTGATGCAAACCTTCAGAATTCAGAAAAAGTGTATCATCTACTCCAAGCTACCAGAGACATCTGAAGAATGAAGAGGGCAGGAAATCAAAGCTCTGCATCACCAACATCAGTATCACAGGCTGGCACTCAAGAACGAGGTGAACCAACGAAAAAGTTTTCTAGTTCATGGTCAGAGGTACTCTTGAACGCAACAGCCTGTCCCTAACTTTTTATAAACTTGCTAAACAGACTATGGATCCACAGAAAGTTTCCCCCAGGGCGATGGCTCCCTCCCATGTTAAGAGGAAAATAATCTTTGAGTTTAGGAGCACAGGTAGGCAGCTGATCCAGCAACATTCAGCCCTCTGTTGCCTTGCAGGAAGCATCACTACAGATGCCTCCAGGATGGGTAGAACACCAGCTGGGATATATGCCTGTTTAATGTAACATCCCTTTTCTAATGTTAACATTTATCCCTATTAAATGTTAAATCTCTGTTGTAACAGACATAACAGTAACTGGAAGCCATTGAATTGCAGAGACTAAGCATAGTGCCTCACTGCTGTAGTCAGGACCTTCCCTCAGAGAAAAATCAGGCGGTGGAAATACTTCACACTATTTCTTACACCACATCTTGTGTGGTAAAATCAAGGAAAGATAATGAACTCACAGCTGGCATAGGAACGGCTGTCATCCTCACACATTTTGTGCAATTGTTGATATTCCTCTTGGGCTAGTTCAAAACGCTGCTGCTTTATTTGGTAAATCTCCTTCTTGGCATTGAGTGCCTCCTGGGCAACTATTAAATATTCCTTTAGCATGCGTTCTTGCTCCCTTCTCCATTGTTCCCTTGGGTCCTCAATTTGCGTGAGCTCTGAGGAGAAAAAAGTAAAAGCATTACAATAAAATTATATGACACTTTGTGCTACCAAGTCCAAGTTATTTTTGTTAATGTCCATTCTCAACCAGCACACCAACACTACACTGCCCAAAATCACTACAGCCAGGATGAGAAGAAGGAAGGATGCGGAGTGAAAGAACAGGAAAGGCCTTTTCAAATATAAATGGCATTTAAATGTTATTCTTTTCTTTACAAACCAGTGCAAACCAAAAGAAAACAGTAATTTGGAACTAACCTTCTCTCATAGTCAACTTGAAAATTCCAAGAACTACCTAAAAACCCAGAACCACAAGGAAAAGTGAAAGGTATCTCAATGCTTAACCCCTAAGTCTATAAATAGGTGGAACTATCTTATGATACTGCATACAACTTTGCAAGTATAACATCTTAAAAGGACAGAGGCTACCCCTGCATACATAAGAAGAATAAGGTAATTCAACAGAGAAGTCAGTCATCTTAATCTTGAATCCATAAAGCTTTTAAATCACCTCTCTTTTTGTCATAAGAAAGAGCAGTCTGATGTTTTTCCTTGCCAGGGTTTAGAACAGTTTTTATTTAAACGCAAACCAAAAACAAAGTTTCCACCAAAAAAAAAAAAAAAATCTTTCTCATATCTGTTGATTTACAAGGTTATTACTGCAAAACAATCTCTTTGCAGTTGCAAAGGCATCTGAGGCTGAAACACATTAAAATCCTAAAAAATTAGTGGCTCATTTCGGGGATTTTTGTGAGTCAACAAATACATTTTACATATTAGATGTAAAGGATGTCCACGTAAAGCCTTGTGTTTAAATGTAATGTTTATTTCTGATGATTGAAGCTCTACCAGTAAGAAGCTGATGCAGATACAATGTCAGTGCTCAAAGTAATGGCAAAACCTGCAGCACAGTCAGGAGCTAAGCACCTAGCAATTTTTTCAAACTTGGTTTCTTACAAGAGATGAAAGCCAGTTATGTTTTGCATTAATCCTGAGTACATAATTCAGTATATTGATGCCAGTGATGAAATACAAAACTGTAGAAGACTGAGCCCAACAGATTAAGAACTCTAATGGTGTCAAGGTCATGCTCTACCATTTGAGAGCCATCTGAAAAGTATATAAACGAAAACAGAAAGCTTTTCAAGGAGCAGTGCTTCCAACAGATTTGCAGATTAGGTTCCTAAATAATCTTTTCTTTTAACAGCTGTACCTTTCTCTCCCTGCAACTCCTCACACTAAAAAGTATAAAGACAGTGCCTACAGTTCTGCAATTTCTTCCCACTTCCCAAGTATCCCTTTGATTCCCTTCCCTACCTCCTCAGCTAAGGACAGGATGTGCTTTGGCTTGTTGAGTTGCTGTAAATCCTTTTCCACATGGAGGGCAAGCAGAAAAAAAACAGAGTTCTGACTGCTGCCCACCCTTCACTGAGGGCATTTCAATTTCCACTGCTACCTCATCTGTCCATAAGTACCTCTGAAATCTATGCAAATTTTAATATTCCTAAAACTGCTAAACCACCATGGAAACAATGAGAAATTAATAAATATTTATAAAGCAGATAGGCTTACTAGGATTCAGTTCTTGTCTTTGAATGGTAAATTATTAGCCCTAATCTCAATAAACAGCCCAGGCTAAGGTGTTACATTCTATGACACATTAAGCTTCTGAGAACCTATACTTCAGGGCACTGCATCTCTCACAGAATTATTTCAGAAGCCTTCTGAAAAGCTAGCAGCATTCATCTGAGGCTGAAAAACTTCTTTAGTGCATGGGAAGCTCTGTTTTTCCTGGTTTATGAAACTTTGCCCTGGATTTCTAAATAAGTTTGCCACATAACAAGACTAAAACTACATTGTATGATAAAATTAACTTCCTTCATTTCTTTACAACCAATTTAAAAAAAAAAAAAAAAACAAACAAAAAAACACTATAGTAACTCAAGAACAGTCCCAGACAAATGCAGAGAATATATTATTCCCTCACTGGGGAATGCCCAACTGCTTAGAGGAGACTTCAAAGGCTCCCAAGACTCTGAGGAGGAGGGAAAGGAATTCTGTGGCTGGCAACCGCCAAGGTTTTTAAGCAATGGTTGGATAACAGCCAAGAGCAGCTTAGTAAGGGTGTCAACAAAGTACTGAATTTACAGAACAAGATGGAGACCAGGGTTGGAAGCACCATTGAGATTTACAGAAGATTCTTCTGTTCCTTGTTTTTTTGCCAGTTTAAATGGAAAACTATTGCCTAGAAATCTTTTTCTTGCTTCCTGGGTAAACAAACATAGCAAGAGGCTTAGAAAAAAAATCAGATGTATTGCTGTTTTCTTTTAAAAGGTGCAAGGGCAAAAAGCTTGAGAGAGTGTACAAAGCATGAGAGGTTCCTGGTAAGTGTAGAAAGACTCTCTTTGAATTATCCCTTGCATTTTCTCACAGTATTTCTTGACACTGAGGCACTTCTAACAATTTTGTCAATTAACACAGAACTCCAGTGCTGCATAAAGCATTTAACCCAGCCAGCCACAAAAGGCAATCCAAATGTTTTCTCCTGAAGCTGCCATTCCAAGTGGTTCAGACATACTTATTTCAGAAAAACATTTCTTCAGCTCCTATACCATCTCTGCCACTTGTTTGACACCACCTCACGATGCACATGATTTTCTACTCATTAGTTCTCACTTCTACAAAGGAAGTTAATGCAGTCTTGATTGGTACCTTTGTTGTTGACAGTTTAAAAATTGGATCAAGTATCCTACTAATATCTGAATAATAATTATCCAGCTATAATATCAACTCTGTCATCCCTCTTATTATAAATCTTGCTGGTATATGAAAGCACTGTATTAGCCTAAGGGTGACAAATCCATTTTACTGTGACGGTTGAATTACCATTTAGGATAATATCTGTGGGCTGCAAGTAATTAGTTATCATGAAAGAGACTAATTTTGCAACCTTGTTAATTGTTGAATGATTTCTTTTACTCAGTTCAGCACTGTCCCCATGAAGCTTCTATCCCTCTGCTCATACATTAGCTTTATTTCATACCTAAATTAGCTTTACTTTTCCAGATCCATTAATATTCATCTTTTCTTTCTGTCTACCCACTGATCATTTGGGAACTCAATTGCTCTTTGCAAAGACTCTTTTTGCTCTCAATTGCACAGAAAAAAAATACAAGCCCAATCTGACATGCCTACAATGATAAATATCCCTTCTGTAAGTTCAAACTTGAAGTCTGTGACAAAGCTGCAAATAACAAAATTCGAATAGTAAAAGGAAGCCCTTTCTTTGCACGTGATGGTGATTGCTACTCCTATCACAGAAGCCTATCAGTAGCTTTCTTAAGGCATAGCACTGAAATAGGAGTTCATGTTCTACTCTTGTTCTGTAGGGACTTTAAAACCACCTGCAAATTTAAAACAAAATTTTAAAGGAGTTGGCAATAATGTCTTTTTAAAAAAAATAAATGCATTCATGCACATACTTTGGTGCCAAGTGCACTCCACTACTGTACTCCAAGGTAATTCATACTTTTCATGAAATTTCAACATTACTGAAGTTACCATGACAGCAATCCTTAAAGTAATACTTTTTTAAAACTCAGAGTTATTGTAACAATTATCTAACAATCTGTATTTATTGCCTTTGAATTTTCTTGTCTATCTATCCTTGTGATGAATGTATTAACAGCTG
Source organism: Cettia cetti (assembly GCA_013401135.1). NCBI lineage: Eukaryota > Metazoa > Chordata > Aves > Passeriformes > Sylviidae > Cettia > Cettia cetti. Next base: position 62,616 of record VZUI01022972.1, read on the forward strand.
TTTAAAGTTTGTGATTTAGTTAATGATCTTTGTTAAATTTCACAACAAATAAGTACCTGTATAGGTCAAACAATACCATGGGAGCATATATTATTCTGTTGTTTAGGTTTTTTAAACCAAGCAATTGTAAAACCATAATACACAAGTAATTCCAATGATGGCTGGAAGCCCAAAATTATTTCTACACTTCCATTTTTTAATTGACTAGATTTTAAGTAGATAGTATTACGGTTGGTTTTGCAGATTATACTATTTACCATTGCTGTGATTGCATTTCTTCTTTTCTTAGTCCTCACCAACTGCCAATTCCCACAATACTGAAAGCACTCACTCAATGGCGATAAGAAGCTTAATGATAACACAACAGTAAAAGCAGCAGCAGTACAAAGCTATAAAGATAAGACTTTTTTTTAAAGTAGAACTGCCAAATGTGCCAGTGATGATACAAGCTCAGCAATAGTCCAAAGTGGAAAGCATTCGAAATTAGTTTCCAAAAGGGACATCCGTTGTCTTTTTGATATAATTTTGTACTGTATTAAAACATAAAACATGTACTGCTTAAGCAAGGATGAGATTACTGTATTTCACAGTGCTTCTGATTAAAAATCAGCACACTTCTCTCAGAACACATTTTGGTTTTCAATCTAGAAGAGCGAACTATAGATGACAGGAAAAATAGGAAATATAAGAATATAACACAAAAATCTTTCTGACATGACAAAAAGCAACAACAAAATTACTAATATTTCACAGTATGACCAAGCAAACCAAAATATTTTTATACACTATAGCTCAATCACAGGTTGTAAAATTCTTTACAAATGAAATTCTTTACAATTATGCCCCCATATGAAAGATAAGGAAACACATTCTGCAAGAAATTACTTGCATACATTTTCTCAATGTAGCATGAGGTGTATAAATGTTATTGGAAGCAAAGTTAGTGGCAAGAGTAAACACCAGCTTGCTAATATTCCTCAAAACAATCACAAATCTACTCACGATTTATGTGGTCCATATAATAAACTCCAATCTGTTGATCGTAAACAGTTTCCCATCCTAAAGGAAGCTCATCACCAACACAGTCAGCAAATGTCAATGGCTTTGTAATCCTGTAAAAATAAAAACAGCACAAATAAATACAAAAGGTGCAGAGTTTACAGTGCAATGAATGTTATTACATGTTTTGAAGATACCTTCGCCAGTTGATCCAAAACTAGTTACACTACTTAGGAATGTGCTGATAATTACAAACATACCATTTCAAAATAAATTTTCATTTAAATATGCTGACAGATACCACCCAAACAGGTAGGACAAGCTTCTCCCCTCTAGTTTCTATGTATAACAATTTAATTATAATGGCATGCAGTCCTGCCAGTTCTTCTCCCATACTGCAAAGAACACAAATGTGAAACTGGAGTTCACCACTGCTGAAACTACTAGAAGCTTTATAGGCTTCAACTTCTTTCTGGTGACAATGCAGCACAATTCTTGTTTTTTAAAAAATAACATAAAATTCAAGACAGCACTATATAACAGACTTCCTCTTTTCAATTAGACATTTCCAACTACTAATGATATTCTCTTGGTCCAGACATATCCAATTTACTTCCCGTCCCTCAAAAAAGAAGAGAGACAAACAAATGTCTCTGAAAAACTCTGAAGCAATTAGAGCAGAAATAGTAATTAATAAGTAACAGCATTACTATCTAGCATCTTAAAATATCACAGCCCTTGTTAGACAAAGTCTTAATATATCAGTGGGTAATAGAAAACTGAAACAGCCACGTCAGTGTTGACAGGAATGCTGAAAGTGCTGGGTTCTATATCGTACAGAATGACTCTAAATCAACGCTTCTCTAGAACAGTGAGGTATATAAAAAAATAGGAAGAACAGATGATATAAATATAAAAGCCTTTATGCTAGGTCTAATCATGTTGATTATTCAAATATTCATTTTAATCTTTACTTAACCACTAGGATAATGTTTTCCTCTAAAAGCTGTCTCTAAATTCATTTACTGAAAAGCTACTAATAAAGTAATTTCAATTACACATGGGATATAGATACAACACCTTCCTCACATATTTGTTGAGGCATTTCTAATATACGTAAAAGGATGACAACTTTGCAAACATTAAATACATGCATAAATTTAGGGACTGACTTAAGTTGAGCATAATCTATAGCATAATACTGTTTGTTGTAATTTTGTTTGTATGTTGTAATACCCAATTAAGGTTTTCTGACAGCAGATTTGGACTATGCATACAAATATACCGCTGAATGGAGAGAACATTAGCAATCATAATTGCCCTTCATCTGATAACACCTGGATAACACAGTAACTTTCTCTGAACTAAAGTAGGTCTGTCTTTCAACTTGGAAGTCCATTCCCACCCCAAAATAAAACCAACCAAAACAATCCAGTGGTAAAGACCTCAAATAACGGAAATACTACTGCAGCTACATTCTAGCTAGTCCAATGGTGCAGTAAGGACACCACTCAACCACCAACAAAGACTGTGCATACAAGAAACAGAAAAACTGTATTTACCTGCCTCCTTAAACTATTTTAAAGTGATTGAGATTGCAGCGTTCAAAATTAACTGTAGTAGAATAAAAAATATTTATCCTGATTAGTTGCAATGTTGCATTTCAACAGCTCTGCACAACAGCAGAAAGATCAAGCTATTCAGATCAAATAGCTTGATCAAATTTGGCTGATTCTCCAACACTTATAAACAGCTTAACAAGATGTACATAAGCTTGTGCACCACTATTTAAAGTAAAAATTTTCCATTACTGACAAATAGGTAGTTTACATCATGCATTCATGCAAATCCAGAGATGCTGTATTCAAGAAAGAAAATGTTACTAGGAACTGACATGCACTCTCAGTAATTCATCTAGCAGCCAGGCAGATCAGATATTGCCAAAATACTCCTGATCTCCCTGGAATTCAGTCAAATATTAAACATACAAAGTGCAGCATTTTTTCTTAAACTCCCAAGGTCTTGTTCTGAAGACGTTATGTTTACAGTTTCTCAAAGTAGTCTAGACATCAGCTCCTAAATTACCGCACTATAGACAAGATTTTCTTTGGAATGAGTTATGAGACTTGCTTGTCTGTTATACAAACATACCCTCACCCTTTATTCATAAATAAAACCTGCACATGATATTCTAACTTTTCACACTACAAAATCTCTAATTCTCTGTGATTCCGCCAGGACTCAGATTTGCAGGACAAGGACAATATTCCCTTTCTGGAAAAGGGAGACTGAAGAAAACCAATGAATCTGGTCTAACCAGTTTTCATTACAGTGTTATAAAAGCATGTGTGAACAGTTTAATTAATGGTTTTGAAGGAAAACTTGTAGAAAAAAAAAACCCCAACACATAAAAAGCTGTCTTCCACATATTCAGACCATTATTAAGTTGACGTTGCTCATTTTAAACTATAACCAAAGTTGCTCCAAATTGGATTCCCTTCAGGCAAAGCATCATGTCACATTGACCCAACTCAGTCACATTTATACCTAGGTAGTTGGACCTTCAGCCAAAGACACAAAACTAAGAATTGGAAGTTTCTGCCCATGTTTTGCACTGCTTTGCCTATGTGAACTGAAAAAAAACCTTTATGGTTTAACCAGCATAACTCTGAGGACAAGATTAGTTTCTTGCCAGTTAAGGAAACTAGGGTTTTTCGGAATAACAAAGACAAAATGGAACAGACGCAGATATCCACATTGGAAGTCAGCCACAAATCACAGCAGTCAGCTGCTGAAATTAAGTATCTTCTGGAAATACAGTTTTATCCTCTGGATTTGTTTTTAATTAGCTTAAGTTCTATAAAACAGAACAGATCTTTTCTACTTCTTTATAAAGAATTGCACAAGGTACATGTACATCTGTTAAAACATTTCAAAGTATTGAAATGAAGACAAAAAACTTTTCAAAGCATTATAAAGACAAAGACACAACAAAAATGCTGCCATCTTTGATTAAACAAAAAACAGGGCTGTCCCAAACTGTGCTATTCACAATAAAGAAAAACTAAGGCATTTATCTGTGATCTTGGTAGTAAACAACAACTAACGCACTCACCCATTATCACCTCCTGTTTCCCCCAAAACAACTGGCAGACACTAACAAGAAGGTTCTGAACTTTCAGCTGAAGATGAAAATCCTCTGGGACCAGTTTACAGCATTAACTCTCTGCAGACACTGCACCTACAGACCAGGTACGAGTAACAGTTCTCCATGGGGACCAATACTGCACAGATCAAAAAATCAACCTTAATGTCAGATTACCTGACTTTATCCTTTCCAAAAGGATAAAGGCACCCAATCAGTCCTTAGGCACCCAATCTTTTATGACCCTGAAACCCTTCAGAAGCAAATACAGAATCACATAAGAAAGCTTCCCTAATTCAAATCCAGCATATGAAACCCAGAGAAAAATCTTTGACCAATGTCATGTACCTTGGATGTGTCACTTCAAACTCTGCCCAAATTACATGTTTTCATTAAGAAGAAATAAAAGTCTGGTATTTGCACACAATTCAACAGACACATCTGAAAATCCAAGTTTTATTCACATTTTCTCTGCATCAATTACCAAGCTAAACAGTTAGAATACAGAAATTAAACCAAACAAGTGACTAAAGTAAGTTTTTTCTCCTCCTGGCATACCTATTCCATATCTTTATCCACTAGGACACAAAGAAGGATTCCAGAACACATTATTACAGCTTTCTGAATACGCAGCAGCGAAACAAGTATTTCTTGAACGCATCAGTTCCTGGCAGGGACTGGGTGGGTTAAAGAAAAGACATTAAAAGATAAAGGCTAAATACCATTTTAGATAATTTACTTCAAAAGTGCTTTCAGCTTCAAATACATTGTTAACAGCGTCTAATTTCAACACCCTCTTTCCTCCCAAAATGTACTCACAGAAAACCTCAACCTTTAAATAATAAAGAAAAGCTTTCAGTCCAAAGACATACTTCATATCTCCAAAGCACGGTTTCACAGACAGCATAGGGCAACTTCATTGTCATAGACATACAAAACCAGAACCAGGTCACTAAAAACACAAGGCTTTGGAAAATATTAGGTAAGATCCTCAGTCTTCCCATGGCCCTGACGCCACATTAGTGCACTCTGGCTGTTTGAAATCCCTAGGTCTAATTGAGAAAAACTTCTCCTGGAAGGAACTAAATAAAGACAAACAGAACGTGTTTTTCCAAGATCTTGAACAGGAAATCAAAAAGGTGTTCCAAAGTAGAAACACTGTTGTAAACTAGTTGCCCTCCTTTAAACAACGCCTAGACACCTCAATTACATACAGGGTCACACCACCTTTCAAAGTAGGCCTGGATTAAGAAGAAAGCACTATGAGGGCTAATTATGAAAAAGAACCACCAAGTTCTGAACATAAGTTATTGTCTGTAGGAGACAGAAGAATTCAAGAATAGCAGCTGTCAACAGTGTTTTCAATTTTGTTTCTGATTTTGGTCAGGTCCAATGGCAGCAAAAAATATCTAATAAAATTTGATACACCTCCACAGCTAACTAGGAGAAAATTTCCTTAAACCTGATCTCAGTCTGAATTGTCATCTAACATGATAAATGGTTTTGCCTGACAAATGCAGATACAGAAGGAACTGTATTAATAATTTACTAGGAAATTGCACTAAATCACATTAGAGATCTGAAGAACACCATGCAATTAAAAAATGAGTAATAGAATAACCAGAAAAGAATTAGCAATCTGATAAATTTAGAAACAGGAAAGTATTACATCAAGTGTATTACTGAAGTGTCACAGGGCAAGAAAGAGAAAAGGCAAAATGAGACATCATGCACACACTTTAAAACTTTCAATGTTTTTTTCTTACCTCCTTTCAAACATGAATTTAAGTTACAGACATTGTTATAAAGTTCAACTAACCCTCTTGTCTTGTACCATGGCTCTTCCTCCCTCCAACTACACAGAGAAAAAAAAAAAAAAACCCAACAAAAAAATCCCAAACAAACCAAACTAAAAAACTGAGAAGGAACAGAAGATTTTTTTGTTGTTGTTGTTGTTTCACAGACACTAGTAAGAAAAGCTGCTCCCATTGAGGGGGAGAACGGGAGGATTGTTATTACATTGTTTTTAAAAGTCACACTTCAGTCCTGGAGGGACTTCTTCGACAACTTCCACCACCATAGCTCTGGCCTGGGCAGCAAGACCATCTCTGTGAGACACAGTGAAGGTCTGCGGGCACAGCTGTGCCGACACCCCGAGCAGGCTGCCGTCCCCAAGAGCCCTCGAGCAGGGCAGGGACATGGCAGCACACACTGCCCAGCTGCCGAGGGAAGGCGCTTGCTCCCCAGGGCAGAAACAGGCACCAGTCAGCCCAGCAGCCTTCCCTGGGGCAGCACACGCCAGTCAGGCACAGGCTGCTCGCAGTAAATGCCACCATGAACTCCAGATCCACTGCTACAGCACTCTGGAGTACCCCATGGTTTTCTCCTCATCTGTCCTCCACCCACTCAGCTCTCTGCAAGTAGCCAAATCATAAAAATGAACTGGATTTTGAAATAAAGTTTGGCAAATTACATACCAACTGCTTAATCAAAAGTACAACGAAGTTCACCAAACTACATGTATCTTTTCAAGGTACAAGTTCCTTTTAACCGTTTTCCTTAATCCAATTTATGTATCTTCATTTTACTACATGATTTAACCTCAGACTCTGAAAAAATTAATTCACTGAACATCTACTCAATTCTTCATTAAAATAAAAACACAATACAGATAGCCAGACTGAAACTTATGAAAGTGAAATTCAGTGCTCAGGATAAAGATTTAAAGAAGGTAACATGTTCAGAGTCATTGCTGGGATACATTTCCCTTGGGAAAAAAATGGTATCCTGCAGCAAGGAAATAACAGCACCAACTCTTCTAAAGGTCACTTGAAATTCAGTTTTTTTAAGACCACACTATATTTTGCATCTATTTATGTTGTTATTATTATTATATTTCATTATTTTCTTTTTTTCTCAACAAATAAGCTGATGATAGAGTGCTAATACTCTCCAATCACTGTAGTTGCTTTAATGTACAGTAACACAAGCCAACACACATAAATCAATGTGCAAAACACAAGGCACAGGATAGCATTAGCTAGCAATTTGTACAGTAATAGATCAACATTTTGAAGTATGAGAAAAATGTGTTATCACTATCAGACACTTTTTTAACTTAAACTCTGAACAATTAGATTTTGTGATGCAAAATGTATGTAAAGCCACACAGCTAAGAAAGAACCTATATGATTTGTTGACTTACAAATAGCAATAGCAGCCTACACTGTCTATAAACACCTCTAAGAAATGTACCCAAGGACACCCTCTTACCCCTTACTACTGTAGAAACAATAAACCTAACTAACAAGCAACAACAGACAAATAACATACTTTTGTTTTTACCCTTTCTCATAATCCCCAAAACCAAAACAGATGAAAAATACTGGCTTAGTATGTTGAAACATAAAATGCTATGTCCAATTGCAGCTCTCGCATAACTTGTCTGGCTGCTCAGGAACTGCTGAAACAGTTCCCTACATGCAGCCAAGTCTTCCAGCAGCTATCCATTTCTTAACAGCAGCTATGATCCATATCCAAACTCAGAACACCAATATTATGGGAAAATCTTGTTGAAAATATTTCATGTACATGATGAAAATGCCTTTCTCAAAAATCATAGCCAGGTTAAAAGTCAGTGCTTTTAAGAAAACTATTTTTGTGTCCGCAAATTATTGTGGTTTTTTACAGAGGATAAACAGTAAAAAAAATGGGCAGAGGGGTTAAGCAGGACTTTCCATGAATGTTTTAAAACTTATTTAGTTTGTGTATGCATAGATAGCCCCAAGTGACCAGCAACTGTAGAAAGCCACCAGCCAAATGCTAAGATTAGCAGTGGGACAAAGACAATTGCTGGAGGATCTGGCTGAAGAAAAGCAGACTGGATGGCAGGTGACTTGACAGCTAGAGCAGAAAATAGACAAAATTTTATATTGCAGGTAGGTATAACCCATAAGAGGAAAACAGCCAGGATGTGTGGCAAATAAGACAGCTAAGGAGGAGAAATTAGGAGACTACAGTTGTTGATTTTAAATTGCACCTTCAAACTGATTTCATACTGATTTCAAATTGCACCTTCACATTGAATACACTCTTTGCTAGAAAGAGTAACATGCAAAATATTTACAACTTTTCTTTTGTCAGTGCTACTCAAAAATCTTTAAATATTTACAAGACCTTCTAGAGGACTTCTGTAATGTGTGAGACTCCAAAAAAAACCCTAAAACCAAATGAATAAGAATCAAAAGACTAACAAAACAGTAACTAAACAATAAAGAAAATTTAACAGAGAATTCCAAAACTCAAGAAGGAAGCTGAATTCTCCCACTTGTGTAAGAAGCCTAACATGACACAACACATGTTCAGACACAGCACAGCTTCAGAGCAAGTAAGTATGCAGTGCTCTAGTTTCACTGATTCTGAATCAACATTTTTACCTTTTATCCAACATCTGTGCATAGCAGGATTTTCCAACTACAACTGATTGATAATCAAGGTCCCAGTCAGTAAAGGCCAGGCATGTAGTTATCCATTTATTTCTTCCATCCTGCAAATCACAACTCTGCAACCTTCTGCTGGAGACAAGCAAGTCATCCAGCTGTCAGATTACTATGTCCTCAGAATATACTCACTTCTATCCAACAAACTGCTTGACAGCTGTAACCTTAGTTTTGCAAAGACTCCTCTGGTTTGAGAATATAAATTTCCAGCTGGGTTATTTGACCATGACCCTGCCCATCAGTTCACTAAACAACTGTGAAGAGTCAGTGAGAGAGGCACTAGGTGCTTCACCCTTACACAGAGGAGTGTATATGTGCTTGTGTATAAGTGAAAGCCTATAAACAGAAAATGATTCACTTCTGATTGCTGGTCACATCTTCTGTACACAACTATCAGATGAGGAGGAAACACCTGCACCTTCCTAATGGATGTCACCGGAGCAAGGGTGAAAAAGTGCATCTGGCAAGATCTTACCAGCAAGTTCTTAGTCATAAGCATTTTGCACATGAACAAGAATCATGGGAGGAGTTCAAAGCAGGAACAAAATGTAGCAGACAGGAAAAGGGTCCCCAGCAGACAAGGAGGAACAAAAATGGGACACAAAACTCCAAATTCAAGTCCATGAAGCTCCACGTATTAGAACAAACGGAGGCACCGAAAGAAGCTTTACATCTCAGTGAGAAGTAAAATGGTCTTACATGCTGCAAGACTATCATGCAGTCGAATACTTCTTGAGGACTCTTGCATGATCATTGAAGTCTATATCAAAAAAGATTAAAACATTCTCACTATTACATTGCCTCTTTCACTACCAGTTTATTAAATGTGCTGGCTATCACTGCTTACTAGTGCAGTAGAAAAGTAAAAGTGTAAGGTTCTTCAAAAGGGTCTGCCCATCTACTATGCTCTCTTGCTAACCCAGGTGTCCTATATCCAGAAAGATTACATCAGCATTAACTATTTTGTTACCTTTAAGTCTGACCTTGCTAGACTAAACTTTTCTTCAAAATTTTGAAGACTATGTGATGATCCCAAACATTATAGCAGAGATTATTCTACAACTTTTTAACAGCCAATGGTAATTCAAGTTTCTGTACATTTATAACGGTTATCTCTTCACCACGGAAGGCGTTCCCCTCCTTAAATTTATCATTCCTCTTCACCAATTATCCAGATTGGAATTAACTAAATATGTGTGTGCTTATACATACATGTACACACATACACAAGTGATTTATCCATGCAATGTATTGATTTGTCTAAATACCATTAAAGTGTCAAATGACTGAAGTTCAACTTAGACATTCTTCAATAAAGAAAGCACTGTGAAACATTTTTGTGAACACTTTAGACAAGTCTCAGCAAAGCAGAAAATCTTACGTTAACTGGTAGTCTTTGGGCTGACCAGCAAGTAAGTAATTGAAGATGCAGAGAGGTTAACACTATAATCTTGAATTATATATGCAATTACATCCCAATGGATGCAGGACTGGAAGGGACACTAAGCAAGTTTGCAGGCAACACAAAACTGGGAGGAGCTGTTGACTCCCTCAAAGACAGGGAGGCCCTCAAAGGCAGAGAGACCTTGACAAATTAGGAGAGATAGGCGATCACCAATTGTATGAAGCTGAACAAGGGGAAAGTGACAAATTCTGTACTTGGGATGGGGCAACTCTGGATGTACGGACAGACTGGGGAAGGAGAGGCTGGAAAGCAGTGGCAGGAAATGGACCTGAGGGTCCTGGTCCTGTCCTGGGGGCATCAGGCCCAGCACGGCCAGCTGGGCAAGGGAGGGGATTGTCCCCTCTGCTCTGAGCTGGGGCAGCCTCACCTCCAGGGCTGGGGGCAGTTTGGGTGCTGCAATGTAAGAAAGATATAGGCGAGCATCTAAAGGAGGGCAACAAAGATGGTGAAGGGCCTTGAGGAGAAGCCACATGAAAAGCAGCTGATGGCACTCCCTCTGTTCAGCATGGAAAAGAAGAGACTGAGGAGAGACCTCATCACAGTCTACAGCTTCATCATGAGAAGAGAATGGGCAGGCACTCATCGTAACCACTGACAGAACCCAAAGGAATGGCTTGATCTTTTGCCAGGGGAGGTTTAGGCTGGATTTTAGAAAAAGGTTCTTCCCTCAGAGGGTGGCTGGGCACTGGAACAGGCTCTCCAGGGAAGTGGTTACAGCATGAAGCCTGACACAGCTCGAGAAGCATGTGGACAATACTCTTGGGCAGATGTTGTGACTCCTGGAGATAGCTCTGTGCAAGACCTAGGGCTGGACTCTGATGATCCTTGTGGGTCCCTTCCAACTCAGCATATTCCACGATTTTGTGAAAATCTCTCTCATACACTAAGAAGATCCATCATTCTAGAAAACATGACAACAAACATGAGCTAAAGGGATTTTTTATTTCTGTAGTCTGAAAAAACCAATGTTTTAGAAAAGGCTAATGTTCCCCTACATGTAAATTGAAGTTTAATGACACTGGAAACAGACATCCATCATGCCTATATGCACAAACAAGCCTAGCACTACTGTCAGTGAAAATTTAGTTAATCTGATGTTTTAAAATATTTTAAGCCCCAGTCCTCAAAAAACTTACTTGGAGTATATTCAATTAAATTTTACTGAAATTATTTTCAGGAAACTTTTTCACCAACAAGTATTATTCAATTATATTATTAAAGAAAACATATGTTAAAAGTTACCAGAAACCATTTCAAGAGAAATTAAGCAGAAAGTGACAAACAATGGGAGGAAAGAGTAAATCCAACTGGCCTGAGTATAAAAGAAAGGTTGGAAAAATACATATTCAAGAGACCATTCTTTTCAAGTCTTGGAACAAAGTGATGTGTAGATAAGTGCCAAAAGAATATGCATACCATGACTTCACATACATCCTATTCAAAACAAATTGTGAGGTAAAACAGTAAACAAAGGCCTCACACCCAGAAAAGTCTACAATGCCAGCTAATATTAGAAATTCAAGACAAGAGTTTCTTATTTTATCTTTCAAAACAGCTTTTCTCCTCCTTGTCTTCCAACACACTTGAAAATGTGTTATACTCATCCTGTATTTTTCCTAAAAGTACCACATATGGCATTTCTCAAACATGTTCAATTATCACATTCCTGGAAATTTTATGGACTCTTTTGTACCATTTCTATGTTAGGTCCTCTAACATGCTACTGAGCTGTCACGCACTGACTTCGCCTGTAAAGCAGAGAAATTTTGCCTTGTAAAAGGCCACAGCTCTGGGTCCAAGCCCCTCTCAGTGGAGTGGGTGCCCATGGGCATGGAGGGAAACCTGCAACCAGCAAGGACATTACACTGACCTGCAGCAGCCCCCTGCCCAAAGTGCACTGCAGATCTGCAAGGAAGGCCTTCCAGACTGCAACTCTTCTTAAGTCTCTGAACTACATTAATAAAGCAATACTTTATGTGAGGGTGAAGGAGTGCAACTAATGTGACACGCACACTGCATCCAAGGGCACTGTTTCAACCACTTGCCTGTACAGTTACTAAGCTTGATTTAGCACTAAGCAACTGAAGTGGAAATATGTTGACAGGATCTTTGATGCTTTTGAGTTTCAGAGTCCATTTCTTGCAAGCACTGATCTACAGCAGTCACTTCATTATTTAAGGTTTTTCCACTCTTCCAGAAGTAACAGACCCTTAGCCAAACATAAATGGATACATGTTTCAGCTGCCTGGAAGTGGTGATGGACAAGTCATTACTAACTATTCTATATGTTAGCATCCTCAATCCACCCGTTTATTTCAAAACTCCATATTTTAAATGGTATTAGAGAAACAGCTAATGATTATCTATAAGATATTAAAAGTGGTCTAAAAATAAACCCATTAAAGAGAACTGTGCTTAAAATGTGTCTTATTTTCCAAACATGATCAGGAGAACTAACAGAAGAAATTTAACCTCCCTAAAATCTTTGCTGCTTTTATACCAATGGAGCAACAACCCCCTTGCAAAGTAAAATCATTTCTTTAAGCCAAATAACGGCCTAAGGTAAAAAGCAATGGTTCTCCAACGATTAGCAGCCCCACTATGTTTCCTTTTCCACAGCTCACTCTTTGCCTTTAAAATTACAGATACAGCTGTCAAATTATTTACACTTTATGACATGTTAGTTTATATTAATTCCTAAACTTTTGATTCTCAACAGTCTCAATCTACCAGTCACAAACAGAAATTTATGTTATCTACATATATATAATGTTAACATAGTTGCTGTGGAGAAGATTCTCTAAAACATGCACTTTAACAAGTATTTCCACACTCCAGGTTAGCAACCTTGTCAGACAATAATTTTCAAGCTTTTAGGAAAACTTAACCCAGCCCCTGTTCTCCCAATACACAATTATCCTACTATTATTATCATTACCCAAATATTCTTGCTTCCTACAGTCTTCCTTAATGGTGACCTTGCAAATTAATGCACTATATTCCCCAACCAATACTAGCGATTTAGTAATATCTCCCAAAGTCAGTTTTACAGATTTATGTTCATCTGAATATTTACAAGAGGTTGAACTTAGGAAGTTTGATGATGTTACTTCTGTGGTTGCCAGTAGTTGCACAATGTCGTATATTTGAGCTTCCAGTAAGACTAATAAAGTAGCTCCCAATAAGTAATACAAGGAATTACTCATAACTTCATTATCATACTTTTACATACATACAAGAACAAAAAATACTTTGTGAAAAAATCCAGAGAAATCCAGTGAAATAATGTACTTTTAATGAATTACAATAATGCAGTATGAAAAAAAAAAAAACTTTGAAGAATCTGTTCAAACCCAATGTAAAAAAACACTTGGAACTCTAGCAAAAATTTATTTTCAATGTAAGAAAATAAATCAAACTATACAGCAGCACAAGCAACACTGGAAGTTATTTCTGAGTATAAAATTTCACATATACCAGAGAATGGGAAAGTAAAAACCAGTCAACAGGAGAAAAAGCACAATTCTAGAAGACTGACCATGCTATCAAACCTACAGTGATCTTAATTTGAACATAACTGAACATCAATGAATACCTCTTCATTAAAATAGCAGTGGAAATCTGATTAAATGTATAGTAAGAAATTGAAGAGACTTCAGCAGTAGATGGCCTCCTCTTCTTCCGCCCCATCTCCCATGACAGAGAAGGTTAAAAATAGAGGCTTCCGTTTCCTTAGATTATTTCACTTTAAACTTTTCTAGAGCACTGAAATAGCTACTTTGCCAGCTTCCTACGTTTGTGTTAGAAAAGGAGTGTTAAAAACACACATTTACAGCAACTCAGGAAACTGACTTCTGTGGTTTGCATTATTATTATCATTTGTAAATGACAAGTCTCTCTAAAAGTGGGAGGTATCTCTTCTGAAGTCTCCTTTTGGATTTTGCTCACCCAAAGGTCTGTTGAACCACACAGTAACATATTTTGGGAATAAGCTGTACTGGCATATTTTTCTATATTTATGCATTCCTCTGCAGTTAGTAAATGCAGATATTTTCAGTGCACAGTGCTCAGTTCCCCATATCCAAAAGCAGTTCCACTACTAGGAAGGAAAGCTTAAGAGCTGTAGAAAGACAGCTTCAGCTCCCTCCCTCCCTCCCTGCTGTGAGCCTTTGAGGAATCCAGCCACAGGAAGACCCTAACTTCCACCACAGCAGCACAGAGTGGCCCCAGATGTCCAGGTCCACATTTTAAGGTCAGAAAGCCACTGTCATCATTACAAGCTGCAAAATTTTAGCTGGCAGTCCTTGCATCTAGCCCAACCTCATGGGTGACCCAGAGCATACCTTCCATAGAAACAAGAGAAGTTTTTGTAAATACTGAAAAAAATGTACATTGCAGAATCAGCATCCAAATTCTTTATCTAGAAGTACTAAGTATCAACAACCAAAAAGTAGCAGGTATCTAAAGTCTGCTGCAATATGATGTTGTATCAGCTGCACATTACTATAATGCAGTGCCACCCATTCATTAGGAAGTCTGGTATGCTTCATTAGGTATTCCCTCATTAGGCAATTTTTTTATTGCTTTTCATTCTGCTGGAGTAGAGTTGCCTTGGTTTAAGTTCTCCCTCCTGAGGGTGTGCCTCCTTCTCATCTCTTGTAAGCAGGTCAATTAAAACAGCTGCCAGTTGAAACAATGAAACACAGGAAAAATGCTGTCCTGTCCCTCCCCACCCCCCTGCTTCAATTATTACATCAGTCTCCTAGATAATCTCAGCACTGCTAACCCTGAAACCCAAATTTTGTAGGTATCCTACTATTCCAAGGAAAAACATTCAAGTCTGGTACAAGGGAGTTGAAGAGGGGAATATCGTTGCACATGCTCATAACTCTGTGAAGTAGGGACGCTGGGGTCTTTGCAGATTTAATCTCCACTGAACACATGCCAGTTTCTCAGCATCTCTCTTGGCCACACAGCCACTCAACTCCAGTGTTCTAGGACATCCAAGAGGATTTCTCCTTTCTTTTGCAAGGAGCAGCTCCAGAAAAAATTCCAGTACAACCCTGCTCTTTCCAGGGAAAGAGACTACAAAGTCAGGTTTCTCCTTCCAGTCCCAATGCAACCCCTGTTAGCACCTGAACATCATGAAGGAAAAAAAAAGGAAGCAGATACACAGGGATACAAAAGAATGAGCAACATGGGAACCAGGTGCTGGAAGAAGAGGCAGTGGCAATCAGAAAGAAATGAATGATCCAAGGAAGCATAGACAGAGAAACAAAATAAACACAAGCAGAATGATTAACAGCAGAGCTCCAAGCACAAGGGACTGGCCAGCAGCAGTGTGAACAGGCCACAGCATACCTGGCTGGCCGGGGGAGGAAAGCAGCCTCTACATCCCTCCACTCTGAGATTCTGCACAGGGCTCTGTTCTCTCCTGTGCTCTCCACTCCCAACTATACCATAAATTCCACTGGCAGTTTTGCATGAAAGCTCAATTAACAGTTTGGTATCATTTAACTGGAGAGATCCCTGCTGCCTTCCAATGTGCCCCCCTCTGCTACCCTAACCTGCACAATCCCATCACTCCACAGCACAGCTACTTCTAACACTCATCTGACCAGACAGTAAACCAAGAGAAGGTATGCTTCAACTCACCAGAACTTCAAAAAATAGAGAAAGGGGAAAGTAGCAATTTGTGGGAGGGGGGGTCCCATGGATACTGAATGGAGTTTATTTTGCTACCAGATGAGCAAAGAAGCAATGTAGAAAAAGCACAAGGTGAACAAGATCTACTACTCGTAACAAACTACTAGCCTAATTTGCACTGTCTCACTCAGGTTGGGAAGAAAGAAAAACCAAAAAACTCACCCAGATAAAATCGGAACAGCCACATAAAGACAGTTTCACAACGATGACAATGCAGACACGAATTCTGGCATTTTACAATGCTTGGCCTATGTTTGGCTATGCAATTTTAATAAACATGAAAAAAAAAACACAGATGCATCACAAAATCTTCTCAGGAGGAGAACACTGAGGCACCAGGATACATATGTTAAAGAGCCTTCTAAAGTTTGGAGGAAGAACACAGCCTATTTTAAAAGTTTCTGAGAAACTCAAGTATACAGCAAATGAAAAACTAAAACCTCAAAAGCACCTCTGAATATCCACTGCTAGACAGTGGTACTGTAGCCCCCTGGAAGAGTAATCCCTAATATGAGTACTTCCTTCAGTGCTCAGGAAAGGTTAAGACCTAACAACATAGAATACTGACACAGATAACATGTTTGAGAATCAGCTAATTAATCCATTTATCTGTTAACGTTGTTAAAAAACATACCAAACAAACCCACACACCAGAGCTGCACAGGAAATAACTAGGTACTCATGAAGGAAATTAACTACTAAAGCACATTAAATGATTGATTGACCAAGCAATCATTAAAAAAAGTGTGTGAAGGAAACAAGCTACTGTGTTTTGAGTCATATCCTCAACGATATACGCTCTAAAAACTATTTTTCCATAGTAATTGCAATTAAAATCACTTCCCAGCTTCTCTTCTTTTTATCATATAAGATCAAGTCTATCTTTAATACAGAAAGCACTTGCTTACATGCAACCACAGAAAAGCCACAAAAACATGAGAAATGCAGATTAAACAAACTGCAGGAAAAACTGAACTAGGTAAAGAAAAGCATCTGCATTTCCACGAGGTTTATCTGGCACCAAGTAACAAGCAGCTCGGACAGATGCATTCAAAAGAGAAATGGGGTTTATGTCTGACATAATAGAATTCTAAGTTCTAGCAGAAGGGACATACGTTTCCTTTACTTAAAATACAGAAAATTATCTGCTCACAGAAATTATGCAAAATCTTGTCAGAGTAACTGTTCCCTGCATTTCACAGCCTTTTGTGTTACTAGCAGAGGAAGATTATAAAGTTTTAGTTTCATTAACTCCAATGCACCTATTTTCTTCAAAACTATTTATATGCAAGAGCTAACCATCAAAGGAGCCCTCCACCCTCTGAAGTGAGGATGGTAGGTAGGACTGTCTCCTAGACCTAGGAGCTCTTCAGCAAAATTTTAGATAGGTAACAAACTTTCCTCAACATTATTAGCTATTTCCAGTTACTGAAAGATCTACTGACTCAATCTCTGAGTAGCCTGAAAGAGAAAACAATCCATAGTTTTCATAAATGTAAGCCTGCTTGCTCAGCTGGGCTGATGAGCAATGCTTCAGGAGATCCAGTAAAGGGAGGGCATGAAGCAAACTGAACCACAACTACTATTCCAGATGTGTGCTGAAAAATTTGTGAGTCAAGTGTGTTTAACAGAGCAGGACTTCAAAACTTACCACCAGCTTCTCAAATGCTATTAGGAAACCTGAGTGGACTGAAAGGGAAACTATGGCGCATGGGAAGGAGCGTACAAGCCTGACAGGGAAATCCCAGAAAACCACGGCAATGACTCTTACATTCCCTTCTCCACACAGTTTCATGTTCTGTCATTTTCTAAAAACCTTTCACCATTATCTATTAAGCAAGAAGAAAGCCTCTCCAAGACAGCTGTGAAAAAAGAAACAGGAGCACTCCCTCTTCCCTCCCCATCCTGTACTTACGCCACAACTGAACAAATAATTTGAAGAGATTTTCTCACCATTTCCTAGACTGCTGATGCCAGGAAAGCCTCTCTTCTGCCATCACCCTTCCCCTAGCCTCCTTCTGCAGGCCTTACTTCCCCATAAGTGAACTCAGATGCTTACATACATAGCCACTCTCTGCTTTTCCCAGCATGAAAGCCACAGGAGTCTTATCCACAGGATTTAGTTTTCTGATTTCCTACTGCCACAGCACAACAAGGAATTACTAAAGGCAGAAGCTGTCTGAAGAGCAAAGGTCCATCCCTTCCCTACTCATCGTAGTTGAAAGACATAAATTTTTAATGTCCTCAAGTTAACTTCCCTGACAATTTTGCCCTCAAATTCTAATTAGAATACAATGAAAATATCACCAGTTAAAAAATTATTATCATATTGCATTAAATCTATTCCCCCCCATGCAATTAACAAGGTGTTTCCAACAACCATTCAGCAGCAAGGCTTTTCAGCCTATCTTCATTCATTTTTCACAACAGCCTCCTGAGGCAAGGAACCTCATTGCACAGCCAGCTAAACCCTGTTGCTGAGCTACATTTTAGTGAAAGCTTTAATTTTACAGATATGACTGGTCTAGGCCCCCTCCTACCCTCTGGCCCTATATTGAGCAATGCATCTTACTCACAACGACTTAATGCTTCTAATTCCTGCAAAAAATAGTTTTATTGAAACAATTAATTTTCCTTAACTCCTCTCAACAAAGAAGCATTAATAAATACACCAATTTAAGACACCAGTCTTAAACGGAATGTTGAATGAAACATTCAAGTGGATGAAGTCTCAAGCAGAATGCTGATTTGGGCAAGAATACCAATCCCACCCACTCCTCAAAAACCAAAGCCCAAACTCTAAAGCGAGCACCATGCAAGGCAATGTATCAGCTATCTAAGACATCTCTGGACCACGCTGCTTTTGGAGGTGGCACTAAAAGCGATGGCAGAGGGCAGACACCCAAGCACACACACATTTCCACTGATTGAATAATCTGCATTTCTCAAAACTCCAGCAAACACATAAAGGGGCACTTTTCTCTGTAGAAAATGAGTGCTGACAGAAGCAGAGGACAGGATGACATTGCTGTTGCCATAATACAAATTCAGAATACTTAAAAGGATAACACACAATTTATTGACAACTGAGCCAAAACAATTTAATAATATAACAACTTATGCAATCCAAGAACAGCATAAAAGTAAACAAAAAAAAAGTTTATGGACTCTCATTGGTATTAAAAAGGAAAACTACATAAATGCCATTTTTAAATAACAGCTTGTTCTAACATCTGGTTTAATTTAATAGATATTAAATATATTGTAAGAATGGACAAGTTTTTCTGGCATTTTTTAGCATCCATCAAACATCAGTGTTGAGAAGAAAAAAAAGAAATCATTGTTTTCAGAGATCCATCATAAAATTAAAATTAATTTTTTGCTTCTCTCAAAACTAACCATGATAATGAACTTGCCTTGCCCTTAGTAACAGTTCATCCTCATGTGTTTTGTACAGTTAAACCCAACACATTGTTCTGTTGTTTTGAACCTACATTGCTTTGATCTTCAATTTCCAAAACAAGAGAACTACAAAAGCATTCTCAAACACACCTTTTAGATCCTGCATGTGTTCTCCCATGCACACACACATTAATGGCACAGAGTGCACTGTTCTCTTCACATTGCTGCCAACTGCAAGCTTTTGCAAGTGTAAATTTTGACTGTATGCAATATACAGCTATCGAAACAATGACAAAAACACTTTCTTAGTACTGTCTCAATTTTCTTTTTCTGGCATTTTTCTATCCTGTAAGCACATAAATGCCTTCTCACAGTACTGGGAACAGTCTAAGCCCTCCAGAGCCACAGCCAGCCTGTTCCACAAAAGCAAGACCAGCTCCAGTAGCATCTCTGTGAGCACCACGGCAGCACTGCTGTGCTGCATCATGGCACGTGCTTCTCCAGCTCCTTTCAGTGTGCAGGAGTGGGAAGATTCAATTTAGCCTTCCAAGTGATTGGATCATATCAGAAACACTCCTGAAGTCATGGCTTTATTTCAAAGATCGTTGCTGAAGATAACGTTATTATATACAAGATGCTGTACTACTGCATATCAAGAGGTAAGAACATTATCAATCATTTAACACTGGTGATACAGCCTATGATAATACAGATTTTTATGCATAATTTATAAATACAACACCAGAAGAAATAACTAGAGCCTACAACTTACACAAAATAACATTAATTGATTTCTGTAAAGAAAGTAACATTACAGTAAAGGTACTGTAAATTCATATTATGAATTATTTACCCCACACAAACACTTCTACATCTGTCTACACAGAATGTTTCCAGCAGACTCAAAGCAGCTTTTCCCTGGCTCCCATGAGTAAAGCTTCCAGCTACTTCAGTGTGGCACAGAGCTCCATCTAATATAACCTAGCCTACACAGGGCTTGTTAGCTCAGGTTTGGTGATGAATTAACCACAGCCACTGGCTCACAACCAGCTCAAGGCATGAGCCAAATTTGCAACATAGCATTTAGACACAACTGACAGAGTCTCATAATGAAATTGCTTACTCATCTTATTCACCTCACTTACTTCACCTAGTGGAATAAACTACTCACCTGTATTGCTACACAAAAAGCATTCATATGGAAGATTGTGGGCCCTGTTTACTCACACCTGAACTTACTGAGTTTTTCCAGGTAGAAAAACCTGTGCTCAGCAAAGGTCAAAACTAAAGTAAACAATTTTTGCTGACAGTGAAACCAAAGGCACCCACTGCCCTTGACAGTTTTTCACACAAGACATCTGATACTTATGAACAAAAAAACGACTGCTAACAAGTCCAGGAGGTACATTAACAGCAGGAATCACAATGATAGCCTTCAGCAGGACTCTGGCTCTCTACTCAAGATTACTCTTTTTGTTCATGCATATAGGAAAACAAACCTAAAAGCATACACAACTCAGCTGTTTTGAAAACTTAAATCTAATGCTTCATTTCATTTGTGCATGGATAGTGCATCCACAGCACACACACAAAGAATGACTGAAGTCCAAGTCTGCACCACAAAATTTGGCATACTGACCTCAAAATGTATTCCTACCATTTAATATGTAAACACATCACATGTTTTTTAGGAATTGGCTCCTTTTTCAAACAAAACTGGCTATTAGAAATTAGCCGACAACACGGTCATTAAAAAAATAAACCAGGGGCTCATAGGTCCATCTCCTATAAAAATATGGATATGTCGTTTTTATTAATAACACAATTAACAGACTTACACCTATTTGGGGCTTTTTCCTATTGATGAGCTTTCAAATTTTAGGGAAACCGGCTAAATAATTCAAATACCTATGAAAATTTATGAAAAGTAGGAGGCCTAATGAAAAGTGAGAAACACATGTTCACACCTAACCAGGTATCAGGAAACCTGCTCAAGTGAATGCAAATAGCGCCAACGAAAGGCAAAAAGCATCTAACAGAACTTTCATCTTCCCAGACCCCAAAGTCAATCAGCTGTAAGTCTCAAACCCACAGGAAACCAGGCTTCACCAGTTCCGGTACTCAAGGAAATACCTGATTTCTGTAAAGGGTAACATTTTCCACATAACATCTACTGAGAGCTTCTCCAGCACATCAAACTCTGTACCCTGCAAGGCATCTCCCTGCCCTACCCTAGACAAGCTACTCAAATATTTTTCCTTCCAAATGTTATTTTCTTTAAAAATACATTAAATATTTCCTTTAAAAATCCAGAGCGAGTCCTATTTATGTGACTATTTGCTGGGTGGAACAAAGTTAGATGCTAAGCTGGAAATACTATAACAGCTGAGTATTTTAACTGGCAACACCCCTGTAATGACATGTCTGCGTGTCGTATCAGCTAGAGATTCCTCCACAACCTTACAAATCTGACATCTCCCATCTTGAAAAAGTGATTTAGCACGTTTACCACAATTTCATATGCACATGGTCACAGATTATCTTGCATTAAAAATACCCAACAGCAATGTATAAAGTGTATATTCATGAGCTTGACACTTGTCACTGATGACTTCAGTACCCTACTCAGCCAGGTCAATATGCCATTCCTACAAAACCGAACAAAATGTTTGTGCCACACTACAATATCATAAATGATACAGTATTTTTCTGTAAAATAAAAGCCCAAAGTCAAGGTCATATACTGCTTTGAACACAGAAATTTTATCTCTTTCCAGATAAAAATCAATAATCTTATTACCTGTACTGTTCCACCATTATAGGTGTGCACTGTTCACATAGATTAGCAGTGTTATACCAGCAACCCACTCTAAATAAACATAAATTGTATAATAAGGATATTGCAATTCATTGTACATCTAACACTGCTGGGCTTGGAATTCTTTTTCCTCCAAAATCTGAAAGCAAACGTATGGCAGTACATACAAAGACTATACTAAACTTCCCCTATCACAAAACACCCAATGTATTTCCCAAAATTTGCTGCTTAGTATTTTAAAACTTCAGTTTTGCTGAGGCTTATTTTGTTGCATTTCAAAAATGTAACAAAGCAAAGGAGAGGGGAGAACTGAGGTATGGCTGGATTCAGTAATCCAGTAGATACAAGAGTCTTGACTAAATATACTTCTCCTGATTAAAAGCAACCCACCCATGAGAATCAAAGAGACAGAAATTTGGAGACCTGCCAGTTCATACAATAACTATGTTTATTTGTCTTAATAAATATTTAAGAAACATGACTTGCGGTATTTGATACAACTGAGACCATGGTTAAAAGACCTCTCTCCATGACATAAGCAAATACAGCCTATCCTCTTTATTTGTCCAACTTCTTTTCGACATTCAAGGCTAATCTAGTTTTAGGTCAGGAAAGACTGTGGTCTATCATTTTAAACAAACCATTGTAGTAAAACGTGAACAGGAAATTCCTAACTACACTGTTCAAAGAACAATGATTAGAAAAACAACACAAGCTCACAAAGCACAAGAAGGGCAGTCTGGGTGGAAAATAAAAAAAAAGCATCACTCACATACAGCCACCTTGCTCATTTTACTTTTCCCCTGCCAGCCCCCACTCCCCACCTCATCCTCCCCACAAAGACCAGGGGTCCTTCAGACCCTGCCAAGGGAGAAACCTTTGGATCCAAAGGGGAAAAAGTGCAGTATATACAACTCTGTCTGATACCTTGGAAATATCCGGCCTGCGGGAGTTAGCGCAGGCATGCCATTCATTCCACAACATATAAATGCCCTCTTTAGAGCCTCATCCAAGCAGCAGTTTCATCTGGATTTTGAGGCACAGGTCTGCCTTGTTTTTCAATAAGCTGCAAGTTATTTTTGCCATGAAAAAAACCCCCAGCATTTTAAAAGTGTGCCTGCCTAGCATACACAGAATATATAAAATGAGTAAAACGTGGACTCAAGTAAAATATGTATTAGTACTCTATTCATAGCACAGACTTCCATCTTCTAAAAGAAACAAAACCTCAAACATTTAAACCCCCAAAAGCACAACAAAGCTCATGTATTTTAAATTGTACCAAGTGTAGTACCTTAAAACATTCGAAAATTCTTTAACCAAATTTTCTCACAACTATTTTGAAAATCATTCTTGTAAAAATTTGGACAACTGACGATCTTCATTAATGGGGAGAAAAAAAATGTATTCCTAATTTGAGAAAGAAATCACAATAAAGGGGAACTAATTCACTTTTAACATCATGTACTAATATTACATTATAAGTCTATTAGTCTGTATAACATCTGTTTCTTTTCTTTACAGAAAACCTAGAAATATCTGGATATGGGTATTAGTATTAAAATCTTCATGCACTTTGAAAAACAAGCTTCTGAGCACATACATAAAAAGGCAAAAGACAAAAAAAAAAAAAAAAAAAAAACCCCCACAGGATCTCACAAGGTCTGCATTTTAAAGAACCGTATTCAGGGACTGGAGGGTAGGGAGAAAATCTCCAGAGTCAGGACACTACCTGTAGTTTTGGGGTGTCCCAAATGGAACCAGTTTTGGACAAAGAGTTATTTGTATTTTAAAGAAAAGCCTTTTATAAATGTACCATAGATTCTAAATGTAAAGAAAATAAATTTACAGTTGTGATTCAAGTAAAAAATGAACACGATTTTCTTTATCAAGTCATTTGATAAAGAATAAAACAAATATCTTAAGAACCATGTGGGCAAACAGTCATATATGCAAAACTTCAAAAACTCCAGATGTTCACATACCAAACATAATTACCCCAAAGGAGATATTCCAGAAATTTATTACAGTGTGTTTTAATGATGAGATGAGGCAGCTGTATTTTAAAACAACAAAACTTCAAAAATGCTGAACCAATTCCATATCAGAAGGAAAAAAAATTACCAATATTCCCTTTCAGATACTTTTTCCAAAAGGAACAGGTAAGGGCCAAAAATCTTCGTACAAGTCAGAAAACAGAAAAAGAGAGTCTTTAATTCAAGAATCCAAATTGAGTCCCATCAATAGTAAAAAAGTGCATTATTGCCTTAGGGCTCTTTGGCAGATTATGAGACAGAACAGGGGACACGTCTCACTCCTAGCAGATGTCCAGAGAACAAGATCAGCTGTAACCAAACAGAAGCCCTGAACAGGCACAGACAGATATGCAAGATTACTCCCAGAAATAATTTCTCTAACACAGTATTACAAGAGAGCTCACTGTATATATGAGTATTGGTATTTTAATGGGAAAAGTTTGCACAAATGAACTACTTTCCACAATCACTGGAGCTTTATTTAGCCATTTCTTGAACATTGTGACAAATTTTATGAACACTAGTTTAAAACAAAATACATATATCTCCATTCATATTAATCACCTGCTGTTTTGTCTTTCATTAAGTAATAAAAAACCCCAGCTCATAATGTGTCTTAGCATTAAAACAGGTTTACGTCTGAGTTCTATGAAATGTTCAAGTTGTCTTTATATTTACTTAAGACATTTTTCTAAGCACATGACACACGCCAAGAAGACAAAACATTGGGATACCAAAATCTATGTCAAAACTTCCAGAAGCCATTTCTGGAATTTTATTAAAAACTAAGGTAGCTGGTAATCTCCTAAAAGGCCTTGAATCCCTAGGAAGATTCAGTACAAAGACTAAGGACGTTCTGAGTGACATTTACAGCTAATGACAGGAAACACTACTATGACTTTTCTTTAAAAACTGAAACCAACAAAAAAAACACCACAAAACCAATCATGGCTCAGCAAACCTTCCAAGGATCACTCCCCACAAACATTTCTGAACTCCAACCTTCCAGATGTAAAACCAGAATTATGTTTGAAGCACTTAGATTATAGCCATAAAGAAATATTGTAGATGGTAAGTTGTCTGAAATTTCAGATGATTGAATGATATGGTACAGACCATTCACATATTTGTATTTTGGTACTTGGTATCATGGATTAAAAATGTTCTTTGCTCCAAAAGCCTTCAATCATGTCCAAGTGAAGTTTGTAACACTTCACCAAAACTTCACATAAGTGCATACAGAAAACTACTAAAGAGGACAACCAGGAATTTACAAAGTAGCTTATTTTACAGTAAGAAAAAAATTCCTGGAACTGAAAATACAGTATCTTCATTGCACCATCAAACCATCAGAATCCAAGAGTCAGCCTGATTATAAACCTCTTTTTTAGACATTTTACTCCAAAAATAGGCTAAAGGGAAAGATTTTATTTACACCAAAAATTAAAGGGTTTATTCACAATTTCTTGGGGAAGAAATTGTAGCTATACTCTATTAAAAAAGCGAAACAATCCAGCCAACCCATAGAGAACATACCAAAAAATACCAACCTACCACTTTAATTCTGCTTAAGACAAGTATGCAGGGTTCAGCACTTAATTTTTTCCCTCAACATCATCATCTTCCTGAATAGAAGACATTAACACACTTCAAGAACATTAATCACACTGCAGATCAATTCCAAGGAACTTAGCTGAAACTAGCAATTCACTAACATCAAAGAAAACACTTCTTAAATTCAGTGCATTACACAATGTTAGGAGAAATCAAGAAGCTGTTTAGCTGAATCAGAACACAGGACTCAATAAACAACACAAAAGAAAGGATGAAGACAAGTTCTAGGACCTCTCCTTCCATCTCTCTACATGCTCCCCTTGACTAAGGCAAAAGGCTTAAGAAATCTATTATTTCTTGAACTCCTATAAACGCTGTAGCCACCTTTTAGTAATGCAAATAACTGGAGAGTCACTTCTTTCTGCAGTCCTGGCTATAAACAGAGACATTAGAATACTGGACCATGCATGCATTAAGCTGCATTTCCAAGGGCTGAGAGAGAACTGGGTGAAACCAAAAATAAGTTTTCACAACAGATACTCCTCTTTATGACATGACACTTACTCCCAAAGCTCCCCTACAGGCAACACAAAATGATGGCTAACCAGTCTAGATACAAAATACAGCTGATTAAAAAAATACCTAACCATTTTTAACTAAAATGCTTTTGCTTTCCTTCTGGGGGAATTTTTTTCTTTAAATCTTTGTGAAATACAGAGATTTAGTTAAAACGATGTCTTTTGCCATACAGACAAGACATAATCAAAATCAAACTGCAATTAAGAAATAGGCTACAATGGATTTTCAAAGTACTTTTCATAGAAAAATTCAGCCTCCAAAGCATTATCAAATGAAGAACATGGAAGCTCACAGGTGTAAGTCTATTGAGGTAAGGATTGTATTTGATTACTTGAGAGGAATCTCAAAGAAAAGCAAGAAACAAGCCCATCATTTCAAAGTACAGCATTTTTAACCATCTTTCTGCAAGCTGGTACTAATGAGCATCTTTCTAAAAAAATAATTCTGTAATTTGTCCCAATTGGGCAGCTACATTAAGCACAGAAGTAGTATTCAAATGCCTGTGCAGAGTCTTGAGCACATGGTGCTTGTTTATCACAAATCTCAGTACACTCATAACCACAAGAGCACCACTAGGCCTTCCCTTGAATAAACTATGAGCTGGCAGAAAAGCAAAAACAAGACAACTCAAACCAACGCAGAGTAGTGCACACTTTTTTCAAATGTTGCCAATCAGTACACTGCATACAGCTGAAAACAAGCACACAGAAATATACAATATGAATATACATGTTTTTTAACCATATTTTGACAAATTACCTATTGCAGTTTCATCTACAACCACTTCCTCCATTTTTTTTTTAAACTATATGAAGTAGAGGTCAGTTATGCTATCTCTAATAAATAATCATCTGGTTAATTTGTGTTAATCATCAATTATACTGTTAAAGGCTATTTAGATGCTACTAAAACTGACCTTTGATCCAACAGGCATGATGGTCATTAAATCAACTTTTTCTTGGGTTTTTTGGTTAGCTGAATTCTGAAATTTGGGGTTCAAGGATTTTTACCTATGTGTCTTATTGTATCTTTAATACTGTGATTCTTAGTCTTACCCAAAAGACGTAATCTGGGGGAAGCAAAAGACACCAAGTCAAACAGTTATTTTCAAACACATGCACTTCCTTCTCCATCTCCAACTGTCCCTACACTGCCCAGAAAAAGAAAAAAAAAAAGTAGTGTACTTTTTATTCTGTAATTCTCTTTTAAGCACTCATAGATCTGCTGTTCAAGTCAAGTAATGTTGGACTGTATCCACCTTTGAGAAGTGGGTCACAATTTGTTTATGCTATAGAATTAGGTAATTATGCAGTACTCCAGCTGCCTTCCCAAACATGGATAGTCACTCTTTCTAAGAAAGTGTTGTACATTAAGGCTTTTTAAAAGACTCATTTTTAGCTGTTTAAACTGCAACCCAACATTAAATAAATCAATTTTGAAGTATTATGCATTTTCAGTTTCCATACCACACTTTGCATTTTGCCATAAAGACCTTAATCACACTTTCTGCGAAAGAGTTTCAGCCTAAGTACAATATAAGTCAAAATAGTTTCAACAAGATTCTCATAGATATTTCATCTTGAAAATAACTCTTTCAGAACGCTATGAAAGATAGCCTTTGATTCTCTGTTGCTGGTTCAAGGGTGTTGATATCACTGCACTTTATTTTTGTCCCACTGCCAATTAAATATACTGAAATAGAAAAGTCTTTGAAAACAAAAATAAAAAAAGTAATTGCTTTAGGTTTTGATATTTACTAACTCAGCCCTTGATGGCAACCAACTCCTTCGGCGAAAGAGTGAATAGTACAGCACAGAACTGCCTTCATCCTGCAAACCACAGGGAGACCACCAAGCTCATCACTGGATGCAAAAGCCTTTCCCACTCCAGCCAATACCAACAGAAAACTAGAGAAACAAACTGAGAAATATTACAGCTTATTTGATCCTACAACATGTACCTAGAGCAAGCCTCCCCAGGTGGGTAGCAGTATCAAATGGCTGACTCGAAGAATTCAATCAGCTACTAAAAGTCACAGATCATGTATTGCCAAGCTTTTAGCACACTCCCATTGTATTAAGTCCAAATTAATTTTCGTATTTGGGACAGAATAAGAAATGATTAAGACCCTGTGGCATGGCAGAACAAAGCCTACACCCCCATTTGTTGCTACTAATTACTAGTTAAGAACAGAAGGATTTACTCTCATGAATTAGGCTAGATTGGTATCAAGGAAAAAGAACACATCATCAGAGTCCCTGCTCCTCTCCATAAAGAGAGACAAAAATCTTGTTAATCTAATCCAAATATTATAACCTCCTCCTCTATGACCTGGCAGTTTCCACCTGTACACATTCACCTCCCTTAAAAAATTCCCCAGATGCACTGTAAAGATCTTTTGGCGTGTTCTCACTCCAAACACTGGTGACAAAAACACCCTTTAAGTCACCCAAATAGCTGTTCTGTGGTTTTTTGCTGTTACCTTGACATGTCTTTTCATGCTCGATCCCTTCCTCAGTCACACCCTACACTTTTACACCCGACTGAGATCTTCCTTGGAGTTGCTCCACTGCCAAGATTCTTCCCACATCTATCTGAATTTATACTCACTTCCCTCATACACACCTCCCAAACACATATCTGGTCCAATTCCCTCACATGCCAACTTTGTTACCTGTCAGCAATGGCAACACTCACCACTGACTCCACCAAGTCTTCAGTGTTTCCAAGGTGGTGATGATACCACAAGCTCAGTCCCCAAATCATTTCTGCTACTTGCAGCTCTCTCGCCTAATAGCCATTTCCGTGCTGCTACTCTAAAAAACTGACTCTGACACCTGTGTTTCTTCTGTTGGCCTTTAAACATCCATCTTATGTCTGAAAACTGATTCCCTCCTTTTAAAACTAACTTGAAGCTTGTTTAGAGGTGTGTTGTTTTACTATGGGAGTATTTTAAAAATCTGTAGTCAAAGCTGCCATTTACAAAGAGGATTTACTCAAAGAAGGTTTTAAACTGACTCATCACTTTTGCCTAATCCAATTCCTTATTGAATCAAATTTAATTGACATAAATCACTTTAATACCCATCTGCCCCAAAGGTTAAGTCAGCTTAGGGAACTGAACCAGCTGAACACTACCCTTCCCCAAAAAAGAGACGTGAAATAGCATAGGGTTGGGTTTTTTTCTGATTTTTCTTACTGCAAGCTCAGATAAGCAAGGGTAGCAGTGCAAGAGAGGGTTGAGACCGTGTGGTTTGGCAGGGAGGACATTACTGGTTTTGGCAGCAGTGAATTATTAGCTCAAGAGCTCTGTATTGCCAAACCTTGCTGAGCGTGCTCCCTGCCCTCCCACAGCAGGCAACGAGGTAGGAAAAATACCTAGAGCATGTTTTCTCCAGCGTGCTTCTTTCAACCAGAAACAAGTTGAAGATTACTTAAAAGCTGCAAATACTGGCTGACTTTGCTGGTGAATGTGAACTGTCACATCTGCAGCAGATAAGATATTCAGGAAGTTCTATTTCTAACTATAGGCAGAAAAGTATTAGTTTTACTTTTTTCAACAACTTATCAACAAAATACTTCAGTCTGGCCTCACATAAAACTTTACAAAGCTCCACTTTCCAACAAACAACACAAAATTATAAACCAACATTACATTTAACAGGCACCTCTGTGAAGCTTGTTAACAGGGCTCTACTATAGATAAGTTTCTAGGGTTTTTTATTGCCTACAAGTCATTTGTTCTTATGTTTCCACAGTGTTGTCATTATATTTATATTTGCTAAAAACATGAAGTTGTTATCTCTCAAACTAATCACTAGAATCCAAGCCTAAATAGGATTTTTTATCTCCAGATAATAGAACTTAAACCCCAGCCCTAGCCTTCTGACATTTCAAATCTTGCATTCTCACATGTGCAGATCCTGAAAAGCAGACTTCCCTCCACATACCCTTTAGAAGGTACACTAATGAAATCACCTAATTTTCTTTTCACAATGCGTGGTGCAGTTTAATTACAATAAATACAACCACTATGTCTATACCAACTCAGATACACACTAATTTATACATATATAAAAATAGCAAAGTAGCTTCTCTGACAGTTTCAAGCATGGACAAGTTCCAACAGATCAGGGTTTCTCAGTCAGCAGGACCCAATGGAGATGTGAGTCAATACCATGTCACAGAACCCTTCAAGAAACTGCCCTCATAACACGTGCCATCCATCCCATTGCTGTAACACACTCAAATCACAACAGCTAATTTATCCTTTCTAGCATGCACACAAATACAATAAGGCAGGTGTCTACATTACATATCTAATTGCTGAAAATACTTCCATTAAGAGGTAAAAGCTACACAAACCCAAAACCCCCTTCACCTTTAACAAAATGTCAAGAAGCTTAACAGCAGTGGTGCTTTTGTTAATGAGGTTTCTGTGGCTCAATAGATGTTTTGATGCTTTAGCACACAATGCATTAGGTCTTGAAATTTTATGCTGCCTAAGACAGATTTTCAAAGGATATGTATTTTAACGAGCAAAAACAATTAAATAAACCATGAATCACTATTATTGTACTATAAGGAAAACCTTTCATCTTAGAAAGGATCAATGGACTCCTTTCACCTCTGCTTTTCAAGACACTGAAAAACTATTAAAACCATTTATAATAGTGACTGAAGATGTAGCACTCATTTATAACAATGTTAAATTGCAAGAAAACATGAATGCTCACTTCATACAGGCACTGCTTTTCCAGCAGCAATATAAATCTGAAAAGAAATTAAGTTACTTTTTAAAAACATTTAAATAAGAGGTGAGATTAAGGGGGGGGGGGGGGGGGAAACCGTATTTTACACATATTTACCATGAATCAGCAGATTAACATTGTAACATGTTAACACCCAATCAGAATCTACCAATCAAACAAAAGACTCAGCTTGAAGAACATACCTAATACCAAGTAACATTAATTCTAGGATGCTTGTGTCTTCATTCATTCTTAATCATAAACATTTTCATGGGATTCAAGCACAATTTAAAGTTAAATATCTGTCTGAAGGTCTACCAGATGGGATGAAAAAAAAAATGAATGTATCTCCCTCATGAAAGGCAGAGAAGTATATATGCCATCTATCGTGGCATATATATATATGTGAAGCTTTCAAAAAAAAAGTCAGCTACAGCACGCCCTTAAAAATATTACTGAATTAGTCTGAGCAAGAGCTAAAGTACAAATATGTGAGGATTGCCCACAGAGGCTCAGGGCACTGCAGCCCTTTCTCAACACCATTTGCTGCAGTCAGGAGAGCAGCCTACACACCTGCAGAGCTTTCCCATCCACACTGTGGCTGCATCCAGCCACATTTGACATTTACAAAGAAAATTCAGAACATCTGGATCTCAAGTACCCCTTTATATGCAACGCTTTTTACATAAGTTCTATCAAGTCTCCTGTATTGCCAACTTGAGGTAATCAAACGGTGCAACTGCAGTGACCTAGATGCCTGAAGTAGTGGCAATAAATAGGATTTCCTCCTGGGTGCATAAAGAGAACCAAATAGAGCAGCTCTCCACTTTCTAATGAAAGGATGGCTGCTCTGCCAATCCTTACGAGATACACTTAGCCATGTGCTTTTTTTTTTTTTCCAGGTCAAATGATACACCATGCAACAGAGGCAGTAAAAATTGATTGTCGTAAACAATGAGACTTCAAATGACAACTGACTTAAATTGGGCAAAAAATTAGGTAATTTCAAATAGAGAGAAAAGGAGTGGAAAAACTACTCTGACACCTAATATCTACTATTATTAAAAACACAGCATACTTCTGGTTTTAACTTCTAACTATCACATGCTATTACAAATCTACCAACGAAAAGAGCTCTGAAGACTCTGGTATCTCCTTTTATGAACAGTACTCAAATCACTTCTTAAACACCTCTTCAACTGAGTAAATTCAACTCTTGTCCTCTCATGGGAGAACATATTTTCTGGATCTATACTCATCCAACAATTCTTTTTTTTTTCCTTTCCAAGCTTCTTCATCTCTTGTAAGCTTGGTAACAACAGCCTAGAAAGCCAATTTATAAAAACACAACCAAATTAGTATTTCAACAGTTCTGCTCCACTTCAAACATTTTCAAAGAATCACTTCCAGAAATACATTTTTGTACCTTATAGGTTTCATTTTATGCTCTATATTAACAACCTGCATCATAGTCAAATACAGCATATGATTTAAATTCGTCCAGTCATTGAAATATTTTCTGAGGGAAGACTGAAGTAATGAGCAACAATCACTTTGTTTTCTTCCCATTCCACAAACGGTATTAGCTCAAAACAAAACTATGAGTTTACAGAGTTGAACTTCAAAAGACAACGAACAGGAAGTAGACAGGAAAAGTCTGAAAACATATACAAACCTGAAGATGATGTTCAAAAATGGCAGTGGTACTAACTACTGTTGCCTTCATCTTTCTGATGTTCCAGAATAGAAGTATTTGAATTCTAATAATGAATGTCACTAATTGCAACTCTCAAGACAGACCCAGAAAAACGCTGTTTTTTGAAAAAATTTAATGCTTCTTATGATGGTCTTTGGATTGCTGAATACTGCCAACTGTACACATAAATTCCAATACTCTAGGAAATATTCTCTTGCCTTGACAAAGAGGCCACTGATTTTCTAACCATATCACGTGGCAGCATGTCAAAATATCCTCTGCCTCACTAAAGGCCCATCTTCCAATTTGGGCAAAAATCTTCAGAAGCAATTCTCATCACTTCACAGCTCTCCCATCTGCCCTCAGAGCTGCTCATCTACATGTATCAAATAAGGTAAGAAAATCTGTGAGAAAATAATTTGTCAGTAAAAATGCTCTTTTAATACAAAACAAGCAGTAGCTAAGGGACTTTAAGTCTGGAATTTTCTAGATTTGAGTATCTGGTATGAATATGCTTTTTATTTAGGCTTCTTACTTACATTTTTTTTTTTCCTTTATAAAGCCAGTCTGGGGAAAGAGAAATCACATTATGCAGCATCATACCAGCATGTGTTTGAACACCTTGCTGTGCCACTTGCCATAACAGAGGAAACAACAGTACTAGCAGATTTTGTCTCACCCAACAGGAGAAGTCAACTAACTGGGTAATACAAATACTTGCTACAATCAAATAAATGATGAGAATAAGGAGTTCTGAAATAGTTCAGCAAAAAGTAGTCAGCACTTCTGAACTTTCCTGCCCAGGAAACTTATACATTTCTAGTCTGCACTCCTAACAACAGATACCTGCCCCTAGTGACTTTGCCAAGGTGAATCCTTGTTTTAAACCCATTAGTCTTTCCTGCTTATTTCCAGTCTCTACAATTCTGACTTCTCAATCATCTTCTTGTCCAGCACATCTTACATTTCTTGACCCCCATACTCACATCTCACACATAGTTCTTTTATTTCACCTTCCAGTCATCTTCCCTTCCTCACCTAGAATTTACATGCTGCCTCTCGTGGTATTTTCTCACCCTGAAGATTCCTCATCCAAACCCAGTGTTCCTTTTTTTCCCCCAGGGTTCCTTGTACAGCCAAGAAAAGAGCTGACACCCTCACACCCTGAACCCTCACCAGACCAGTTTCTCCTTACCTGCTTCTCCCTGCTCTACTGGTTTTGAGTCCAGTTTCCCTACTTTTTTCTTCCCAGACTTCAGGTGCCATTCACCTTCTCCCTACCCCTAGCTCCGGATTGCTTTGCTTTCAAAACCTACCAAATTTCCCCCTTCTCTGTCAAATTCCAGGGCCAACCTCATTTGATCCCATACTCTTTGTTCCAACCCACCTCTTCCACAAGGCCAAGGTTTTCCTCCTGTGCTGACATTATTCAGCTATCAGGTCTCAGAACTGGGATGCTAATGAGGACATAGAACCGAAAAGCTCCCCAGTACCAGCAGTCCATGTTCCAGGAAGTAATTTGCAGCTGCTAAAACCAAGGCCATACTGACTTTCTAATTCCTCCCCAACTGGTCCAAATGAGTGATTTCTCCATGCAAAAACACTCCTACACCTTATAAGTTTAAAATCCTCACTCCAAAAGAACATGATTCAAATCTTTAAATCACCAGGACAACTCAAATTAAGAAGCTGAAAGACTTCCCTAGTTATTATAAAAAACCAACACTGTATTTTAGGTGAAGCTTCCACATACAGCAAATCTAGCAAGACTGATGAGCTTGGAAAGCTTTTGCCAAACTCCAGGAATTTTGTCTAAGCTCTAATCACTTGAAAACAGCCTTGTAACAAGCAGCAACAGTAGTAAGACCTCTGGTGCCACAAGGATCATCAGTATCAACCACAAACACAGTCAGTCTTTTATAAATTAATTTACAATCCCGTTACCGAACAGAATCTCAATGTAGAAAGTACTGTGCAAACACAAGATAAAAAGGCAGTTCCCTGCCTTGAAGAATTTACAATCTATTAAGATAAAAGAGGACTACTACCACCAGATGAAAACATGCAGGGAATGGCTCCCTTCTGAGATCTACAGGATCTGCTCAAGAACCATCCACAATCCACACAGAGCAACATAGTATCTTCCCAAACCTAACCACTGATTTGATACTAAAGATAACACCCTTCTCAAATCTGCTCATTTTATCACTCTTCTCCCTCTTTTTTCTTACCACAGAAAATCATAAGATATCCATTTTTGAGTCCTTTCTCCCACCTCAGTCTTTATAGTTCTGACTTGCCTTCCTTACCCTGATCATCTTCTCTTTCCTGAACTCCAAAATCCTTTAGAGAGCACTTCTCCTATTAGCATTTGTCTTTTTGGCCTCAATGGGAAATACACTGGGGGAAGGAAATTTGTTTTGTTTTGTGGTGGGATTTTTAATTGAATAATTATTTCAAATCAAATTCACTAACCAAACTATACAAAAGGCTCAGAAATCTCAGGGGGAGTCCTGAAAAGAAAAACAAAAACCAAACTACTGAGTGCCAGCTGAATGGAAAGAGGAGCTTGTGGGGATGCTTAGAGACTACTAGCCATAGGAAAGCTTGGAAGTGCTGATTCTCAGAGCCCTTGATCAAGTGAAGGCCTCATAGCCTGAGGTCTCATAACTTTGTCCAATTCCTCCTGGGTAGAAATAAAACCACCCAAACACAGAAATGGGGGGCTGAACTCTGTCACTCTATGCCTAACTCATGATGCTTAAGTACATATGACACAAGTAGGCTATTCTACCCTCCACTTAAACCACTTTTTGCAAAAACAGAGCTTCAATACCACTTCACTGCTGCTCTTACCTTTCTTTCCCAAACTTCCTCAGAAAACAACTACCTTGATCCTTTCCTACTTTGCTGCTGCCCATGGGAATCTGAATAGCCGCAATGAAACCCAAAAAGACTGGTCACTTCCACCATGCAAAACCCAGACATCTCATTAAAATAACAACAGCAGTCTATTCTCGACTAGATATTAACTCTGCAGTCATAGAACCAGCTCCTGCTACTTGAATTCTGCACAAACTACTAATAATGTGCTCATGAAAACATTATCTCTTTTCTATCAGCCCCAATGCAAATGTCTCAGTCTCTGCTCTATTGCTTGTTCTTACACAATGTGAAAAATGGATCTAAGTTTAAACCTTGGAGTGAAATACTTAGACAAAATTTCAAGCAACGTGTGGCATTTCAATTATTTCTTCCAAACATGGAACCATAATTTTAGCAATACTACGTAAGTTGAACAGTAACTCAATTTTAACACTGTAGTAAACGGCTAAATCTTTTCTGTTGTTGTCTGTATATAAGACAAAACCACATACTCTCTGAAAGTAAATGGGAAAGATGAGATGCAGAGAAGCAACAGACATCGATTACCCTTACAACACGGTATTAGAAGTAACCTAACTACGTGTATGCATTCTGACGTACAAAACATGTGCTCTCTATAGCGTATTAATAAATATTTAGCATCTCAGCGGAAAAAAATATGTGCATGCATAAGTACCCCCACATAATGGGACAAAACATCTTGATCCAGTAGGTAAATATTTAGGCCATTTAAACAATTATGCATTGTGCAAAAAACAGGAATCTCTCAAATTACTACAGTCTTTAACCCAGACTGTGCTTAAATGTTTCTGTGGCCTGCTTAACATTCCAGGCATACTTCTGGCAAGGTAGCTCTGGCTGAGGTTCAAACTGTCCTTGTCCAACTTTCACTTACTATAAAAACATTGTTTAATATAGAAAAGCATACACAGAGACATATGTTTCTTATTTCGCAGACACCTAAAATACTTGTGTTCACTAACTCCGCGTGGAAATTTTTAGGCGACCGCTTTTGAAGCGAGGTCGTCTTTTACTGGGCAGCACCCGCAACAGAGCCCACGCTTCCACCAGATTTCAGCTTCGACGCTTAAATATTGCTTATAACGCATTTCTGCTAAAAGCCGTAAGACCTGCCCGTATTTATTCACCCTAAATGAGAAAAAAAGGCCTAACTCGGTCTCCCCGCGCACCGCCGGGCCGTGCAGACGCTGCCCCGGTCACCACGCAGCTGCAGATTTTTGCTAATTTGCAGCAGACCGCGTATTTGTCAAATTAAGTGCAGGAATTTCCCGGATTGCTTACCTCCACGCAGCGTTATCTTTTATGAGGAGGTAATCTACCAAATTACTCCAGCATGCCTCCAGCCTGCTGCTGCCAATTAGTTCAGCCCGGCTAATAAATCAGGATGGCCAAGCCGCTCGGTTACAGCGGGGCTGGTCCGGTACGCGAGGAGTATAAACACAGGCGGTGTCAGCGCTCCTGCCTCCCCATCTCCCCCCGCCCTGAGACAACGCTTAGCCGAGCACCCGACGGGGATGTGCGGGGCAGAAAGCCTCAATTCGGGGATTTTTTGGTGTTTTTTTTTTTTTTTTTAAATCAGATTTAACATTTAACACTGCCGACAAACCCATCAGCAGCAGGGGTAGAGGCTCTGTCCCCACGATGGGCCGCGAAGGGTCGGTGTGACAGAGCCCCCACCCTGGGCCGCCAACCCGGAGCCTCCGAGCGCCTCGCCGGCAGCGGCACCACCGGCCCCGCCGCCCACACCCTCCCAGCGGCCCCGGACAGGGGAAGGAAAATGTCGCCGATGGGCCCGGCCCCGGGTGAGCGGGGCTCAGGCCCTCTTTCCCCCCGGATCTCACTCGTACCTGTCCCGGGGATCGATCCACGAGGTCTGCCGGGTGTTGTGGTCGATGTAAAAGACTCGCCCGTCGAAGTCCCTCGCTTCCTCCCAGCCGGCGGGCAGCGGCAGCTCCGAGCTTTCCCGGCCCCGCTGCCCGCCCGCCGCCGGCCCGCCGCCCTGTCCCGCCGCCGTTTGCCGCCGCCGCCGCCGCCGCCC
>VZUI01022984.1:0-34432 GCA_013401135.1 Cettia cetti
TTTCCTTTTCCTTTTCCTTTTCCTTTTCCTTTTCCTTTTCCTTTTCCTTTTCCTTTTCCTTTTCCTTTTCCTTTTTTTCCATGGAGAGGAGACACTGTATCAAATTAAAGTTGAAACAGAGATGCAAATAAAGTAATTAAGGCATTTCCACAGTGCTTCCAGGAGAACTGCTGGACTGCAGCCAGACTGGGGAAAGGAACAGCCTGAGTTTATCAGCTGAATTCCAAGGTTTGGATGGATATTTGTGCTGCAGAGCTGCCAAGACCATCCTTGCACTGAATCACTCCCAGCAGTACCAAAGGGAAATTCAGGCATGCCAGGGGGAAGCAGGATGGCTGGGGCCGCATAGTCACCAAGCAGCAGAGAGGAATGTTATTTAGGTTTCTTCTCCCTCGTCTGATTGCTCTGGCCTGGTTGTTACATTGCACTGGCTTACAAAGGGAGCAGAGACTGACAGGAGCTGTCAATATGTGGGGAGTGAGGCTTATTAACCCTTCTCATTTCAGAAATGTGCATTGGGAAGTGTGTAGTGGAAACCCCTGCAGGCAGGTGTTCCCTTGTCATCTCTTCCCTGTGCTGCTCAGAGCTCTGTAGAGGGTGTAGGTCAGTCCTACACCCTGTGGGACCCCATGGACCGTGGCTAGCCCAGGCAGTGCCTCTAGGGCTGCCAATTGATGACAAATGCTTCTGTTTTAGGGTGGGAGGGGGTCTGTCCTCTGTGGTGTAACTGCTGCCCGGCAGGTCTGGTCCCCAGGAGTCACCCAGCACTGCGTCCCACTCTCCTGCTGGAGCAGCTGCAGGGGGTGTTTGGGAGGTGCCCGTGGGTGAGGTGAGGAGCCACCAGGAAGAAGTGCAGCTGAACGAGGTACCTGCAGCCCTGAGCCTTAGTGGCTATCTCCGGAGCAGTGGCCATGCCAGAGACGCCGCCGGGCCGCACAGCTCAGAGCTCTGGGGACGGTCCAGCGCCGCCCGTGTGCCTTTCTTACGGTGGGGACTGGGGGAAGGGGCGCTGGACAGACGGCCAGAGGGACAGGGACTGCTCCGCGCGGCTGCCGCCACGTGCGGGCCGAGTCTGGCTCGTCTGCGGTGACGGGAACTCCCTCTGTTGACTTCTCCCGAAGTTGCATCCCTCCATCCAGCGGTGTCCCTGGCTCTGGTAATAAATAGCACCTTCTGTAATGTCTGTAGCCCTCACTAAACCGCAGACCAGACTGATTATTGTTGCTTTTGTAGCCTTTGCAGAGCTGTTTATAATTGCACACCGCTGATCTTTCATTATGATTTTCCCGGCTGCATCCCATGCGGTCCAGTGCTGCAAAGCCACATTTTTATAGTAGCTGTTGTTGGTTTTAATCGCTTGTTATTTGGATGATATATTAATAGCAGTATCTCTGTGAAGCTTTAGAGTGTTTTCTTTTTCAAAACATTTACAATAAAAGCCAAGTGTTGGCCCTAATAACACGTGTGTTTCCTTTGGCTGCCTCCTCCAGCGATGCATCCAATTAACTGGGTGCTCAGTGGAGAGCCCGTCTCCCCTGGTCCTGTCCCGCCTCCTCCCCAGTGCCTCTCCTGAACTCCTGCTTAAAGGGGACCCCAGTGGGAATAAGGGTGCTTGAAAGGCATCGTGTGTTTGGAGGGGTGTGAGCTTGTAATTGCCCATGTACAGACTGTAGGAGGCTGTAATAATCCCAACTATATTTTGCAGATGCTCATTTGTGTCTTGCATTCTCCTAAACCCCAAATAACCCATCACACCTTACTTCCCAGTGAGGAAAGGTGATGAGGCTGGGTGGTTTGATGCTCTTGGGATGAGAAAACACTAGTGAAAACAGAAATAAATCCAGAGCTGTTGCCTCCTGAGCATCCTGAGCCTGTGGGTGGGGAGGAGTGGGGTGATGCTCTTTATTTTAGCCATTTATGGGGAGAAACACTCCCCCCCCAGCAAAACCTGTCTTTGTTTAAATTGAACACTTAACTCACTGGGGCTGGTGCCTTTAATTTCATTCAGAAGGTGACTGTGAAGGGACTCCTGACCGACTTCAAAAGGCTGTGGCAGTGTGTCCACTGTGGTGCAGGTCATTCACGAACACTACAAGAGATGTGAAAACATCTGCTCGGTCGATGCCTGCTCCTTTCAGTACAGTTACTCCCCTTGCTAATAATTGTCTGTGTTCTATCATCTAGAAAGGGACCTTGTGTTCCTCCCAGATATTCTAATGCTAATTTGTTTGGTTAAAAAGAAGAGGCTAAACAGATGTGAACCATTTGGTTAGGTTGTAGTTCATTTGTTAGGAAGTGCAAAGGATTCTTGGCAGGATATTAAATATTACCTTGGCTGATCACAAACACTTCATATTTCAAGAGAGGAAGGGAGGTAGGGACTGCACTCCATAAATCATCCTTTTCAAAGAGACAGAAAAAGGCAAACATTTGATAAATCTGTGTCATTATACTTAGAGATCAAAGGGGGTTTTACATATGTATTTATGCAACTGGCAACCTAGGAGACAATAATAACAAACATAGATCTCTGACAGCTTTACAAAAATAAAAATTAGCCAGTTCTAATCTGTAATTATCTGGGAACTGCACGAGGTGGGAGGTTGCTCACACTAGAGCTTTGCTGAGACAGTGAGCAATTGTTAAGTCATTCATAAATACATTAGGAAGTTCTGTGGGCAAGACGTTGCCAAAGCCACTGTGTGGTAGCAGGGCATGGCCACTGCATCTGCAGCCCTGGTTTTATCCACAAAGCCAAATTAGGCAGGCATGAGGTTACCAGAGCCAGAGGTCACCAGGGAAAGCAGCATTTATCAATGTACCTTGATGAAAATCATTCCTTTATGATGAAAATATAGAATGATGGAAATATATAATGATGGAAATATGTAGTGAAGAAGATCATTCCTTGATGATTTTCCAGCAAATGATCTACAAGGAATCTACCTGAAGAATCCCTGAAGGCAGGAAAATTTCCATCTGTGGAAATGAAGCTCTCCTGCTTGCCAGTCAGTTACAGCTCCACGTCTGGTACCTCCCCATAGCCCCACATGCATGAGCCCTCCCACTATTCCCAATGGCTGCTCCACTGCATACAGCTCAGTAAGTACAGGACTGGAGCTGGAGGCTCAGGTTAAATCAGGGAAAAAGCCTGAGAAGACCCCAGAAGGGGTTTGCAAGCAGCAGAAAGAAGGGGAAGACTAATAGGGACTGCAGTGGTTATTGCTTTAATCCAGGGCAGAATTTAATCCAGGGCAGAGGAATTGAAACTTCTCCAAGGCGGCAAGGGCCATCGCATCACACAAAAAAAGGAAAAATACAAAATTGCATTAAAATAATTTCATGGACAAAGCAATGCAGCCACAAAAATTATAAAGAGAGTAGTATTATGTCATCTCTCCTTTCCTTCTGGCCAGTTACCAGCTGATTTCCTATTCTCTTGTGCTCGTTTAAAATGACTTCAGCAACTTGGTTTCTGCTTTTTCCCATGGGAAACTTCCACAGTCTATAGATTTCAGTGGTAGGAAACTCTTCATGACAGTCAGACTATATTTTCCTTTACTCAATTCCATCACATCACTCCTACTTACGCCTCCTTGGAGCACCCTAAACGCTCTTCTCTATTGAAGTCAGTGCAGTTATGTGAGCAGTAAATTTGGCTTGTGGCACTTGGAGAAATAGATATCAAAACCCTAGGGACGAATTAGGGAGCAAAGGGAGGGAGGGCAGTGAGGGAAAGGAAATGGTTTCAGGTTAAGAGAAACAAAATCTCCTCTTACATCTGTATAGCAGTGCTGCCCATGGCCCTGGTGGGAACATGCCCAGGACAAGGCAGTGGGACACTGTGAGAGGCACCCATGTCCCTGGGGTCTCCCTAGGATGCTCCTGGTCAGTGGTGGGGTTACAAAGCCACAGCAGAGAGCTCTAAGGCATTATATGGCACTTGGACTGGGGTGCAGAGGGGTTGCATAAGGTCCTGGGCATTTGCCTTGCCAGTGGCTGAGCTGTTTTGGGTCCCAGTGATGGTACCCACAGACACCTCATGGCCTGTCTCCCCCAGCTGGGATGGCCACCGCCTGCTGGTCCAGCAATCCTGATCCAAGTACACTCACCGCAAGCTGCGCCTCTAGGGGTTAAAGCACATGAGTTTTTCAGGACAAAATCCCAAATGTCCTCATGCCTTTCCCCAGCTCTTACCTCATTATTGTGACATCAGGACAAGACCAGCAGTGGTGGAGAGAAGGCTGTTGACACACACTCAAGATTTATCCATCAGTGATCCTCAGCTCCTGTATTTTCTGGAAAAGCACAGGGTGCACAGGACATGTGGCAGAGGCACAGGGAGGAGACAGCAATAAGGATTTCCTAGGGTGGGAAAAAGTGAATAAAGAAGTGCAGGACTTCTCTTTTGCGACCCTGCAAGGGGGAGAGAGCTGAGACAGTTCTGTGACTGACGAACATGTATTGCAATAAGGACAAAATCCCATTACAGATACATATGGCTGGATGAGGAATGCAGAAGTCTCACACCAAAGCCCTGCATCTCAGTGTTCTGGGTGCTGTATGTTCCAAAAAGGGGGTGGTGTTGCCTGGTCACCTCCTCTCTGGCCAGGTCACTGTACAGCAGAGCACTCCAGGGTTACATGCTCTAATGCCTCATTTTCCCATGATCATGCACTTGATCAGCATCATGAAATGGTGAATTACTTTTCACAAAACACAACTTTACCATGTCAGGAAAACTGTGTCCTGTTTGGACTGGGACCAAAAGCACACTGACTTGATTTTGGGTACCTGCTCCTATTTATGACCCCATCAGGGCTTATTCCTGCAGATCTCTAAAGAGCTGTGTGCGAAGCCTTCATCTTTCAAAACAAGAAGCATTCCAGAGCATTTCAGAAATGGCCTCTTCAGTGTCAGAAAAATAATATTTACTAAAAGGACATACAGATTTTCTGACTGAGAAGAGATAAAGCAACAAGGTGAAACAGCATCCAGACAGGACAGGAGAAGCACTGGAAATGGCTGCCTTGTGTCAAGACTCCAAGAAAATGCTGGAAAGCACATGGCTGCATCTGTAGGACACATGGCCTGGGAAGAGTCACCCAGGGTAGATGTTGATGAGGTGAGCCAACAGACCTCACCCTTCCTCTCACCTCACTGTGGATTTGATCACAAAATCACTGAACAGTTTGGATTGGAAAGAACATTGAAGATCATCACATTCCAGCCCCCTGCCATGGGCAGGGACACCTTCCTCCAGACCACATTGCTCCAAGCCCCATTCAGCCTTGAACACTTCCAGGATTGGGACATCCACAGCTTCTCTGGGCAGCCATCATCTTGTCTTAAAGGCCTGCTGGGTTCTCTGCTTTCTGCCCTAGTTTAACAAGTGCATTTTGCAGAGCTGGGCACTCTCCAGGCCCATCTCAGCAGTGCTCCACTAAGTGCTACCGTGACCCCTTGTCAGGAGCTGCACCTTCCCAATGCCATCTGTCTAATCAATAGTCATCAAGAAACAGGATATGGAGACTGTACTGATGCAGCTCAATTAGTTATTGATTAACCAGCCAGCAAGACAAACCACTGCTCTGATTCTAGGGCATGAAGCAAACTCAGCTGTGCATTTCTGGTTGTGCCCATTCCTTTCCAACTCTGTTTCTTCAAAATTTTTCTTGGGCTATGCCCCCATCTGTAGCCACAACACACATGCTTCTGCCACAACTGCTGCCTGGGGCATGTTAAGCAAATTCCAGGGGCCAAGAGCAAGTGTTGAGCCCAGCTGGAGCCATGCTCTTAGATAGCAGCAGGAATGGAGGCTACCTGTGTTCTGCCAAGCAGCAGTGTGGGCTCCTGCTGCAGCCAGTGGGTCAGTCTGGAGGATGGAGCCACAATTGGATCCAAATCCAGTGGTTGAGACCCCCCCCTCACCCACACTCCATCTTCCAGGGAGAGCCCAGCCCTCCTCCTCACATGCCTCTGCATGGATCACTAACCCATTTGCCATTCCTAGGGGGGAAACTCCTGACATCCAACTGTTGAAGATACAATTCCAGTAAAACCTATCTTGAGGCTATTTTTCTTAAAAAGCCAATTCTACTTTTACAAGGTACAGCTGACAAATATTAAAAGCTTAAACCAAACTTTCTGTGACATTTTGTTGATGTTATCCTGGCTGGTGCTGGTGGATGTAAGGAACAAGGAGAACTATTCCATCTGAAGGGTTTCCCTGTTAGCGCATGGGTGTAGGAATGTGCAGTGGAGCAACCCATGTGTGGAAGCAGCAGATTTTCTGTTCGGAATTGTACAAAACACCAAGTGCAGAGGTGAGTAAATGTGGGAGCAGGAGAGGCACACGTGGAATGATTGCTGCCCACAGCTGTGATTCATGCATTGCCAGGAACTGTCCTCTTTAATTCTCTTCACAATTACCTGTCTAGGCCAGCTGGCAGAGCTTTGCCAGAACACAGAGGGAAACTGGAAAGCAATTCCTGCTTCCTCTTGCCACAGCTTGGCACCTCCGTCTCTGCTTGGTTTGGGATCACCCTTCACACCACAGAGCCCAATGCCACCTATTTTATCTCACAGCAGAGAAACATTGGAAATGTTTGCTGTTGACTCTGTAGCTGAAGTACAAAAGTTATCCTTGTGTCATTCCAAAATCTGCTTTGCAAATACCTGGTCCTGTGGAGAATGGGGATGAGTGACAGTGGCACTGATGGAGATTTGGGTGACCCGAGCTCTGTGTTAACCCAATGTGCAGCTTTTAGAGAAGTCATACACCTCTCTGGGTTTTATTTCCCCTCTTCAATCTGCTTGCTTTAATTAGTTTGTAAACTCCAGTTTGTAGTTTCAGATTATTTTACAAGATTCTCACACTACAGCCAGTGCGATGGAAACAGTTCACTTCTGCATAACAGTTCAGGAATTGATGTACAGTTGATATATGAATAAGTCAGGACAATACTGTTGCTTCTGACACACAAAATTAAGGCTCTTCACAGTGGAAAGATTCTCCTCTTGTTTGGGGGAAAAAATTAAAAATAAAATAAAGAGGTTTCAGCAAAACCTCACTTCCTCTCAAAGCAAAAGTG
This sequence comes from Cettia cetti, assembly GCA_013401135.1. NCBI lineage: Eukaryota > Metazoa > Chordata > Aves > Passeriformes > Sylviidae > Cettia > Cettia cetti. The sequence goes on from VZUI01022984.1 coordinate 7,095, forward strand.
CTCTGAAAGCAGCAAATTCTGTACAAATGTTTATAAACGTTTTATAAAAATATTTTTTAAAAACCTTTTAATAAAAGCATGATAGAAAAGCTGCCCAACTGCATTGGAGCTGTAAGTTATGTGATTGCTGGGAGAGTACTGGCTAAAGCACTTCCATGGAATGTGCTGAATCCCCATCCCTGGCAAATACTGGCATGATCTGGTACTGGAAAGGAGCGTCCCACCCACTAATGGTATTGCAGGGAGGATCTCCTCAGACAGATGCTCTTAGTTTGCCTTTCAGGACCTGTTCTGTAGGGTTCAGTTTCTGTGTGTTAGTCCCATAATGTGGGCTGTGGCAAATCTCACAGCACATTTCAGAAAATGCAGCACGACAGTAGCTGCAGCTGATTACAAAGCCAACTCATCAAAAAAACAAGCAAATCATAGTATCATAGAATAGTTTGGGTTGGAAGGGACCATGAAAGGTCATATAGTCCAGCCTCCTGCCATAGGTGGGGACACCTTCCACTAGACCAGGTTGCTCCAAGCCCCATCCACCCCTGGCCTTGAATGTTTCCAAGGATGGGCCATTCACAGCTTTTCTGGGCAACCTCAGACAGTCTTCTATCACCCTTATTGTAAAAAAATTTTCCCTAATATCTAATCTAACCCTACTCTTTGTCAGTTTAAAACCATTATACCTTGACTGTGCTAAAAGGTTTAGGGGTTTTTTTTTTAAGGTTTTTGTTTGGTTGGGTTTTTTTGTTTGTTTTTTTTTTTTATATATATATAATTCCCCCTTAGGAACTGAAAGACCACAATAAAGTCGCCCTGAAAACCTTGCTATCCAGGTATTTGGGGGTAAGGAGGAGAAAAAAATTACTGAGATGCCTCCAACATCGAGATGCCCCCAGTGCTTGGCCCCCAGCTGGCGATTCCCTGCAGCCGTGCGGAGGCAAGGCATGGGAAATCCCAGCCTGGAAGTGGATGTCCAGCACACAGAGCCCTCGGGAGCCGCCCGGGATATCGAGCGCGCCCGCAGCAACCTCGCGACGACGGCGGGGGACGAAGCCACCGCCCCGACGGTGCGACCCTCCCCGCCATCAGCCAATAGGAGCGTCCTCTGCGGCCCTCGCCCCGCCCCTCCTCATTATGCGAGAACGCGCGGCTGTGATAGGCTGAGGGCGCCGCCCGTCCCCCGGGCCCGCGCCCCGCCCTGCCGCTGCCTCTGCCTGCGCTGCCGGCGGCGGGAGACGGCGCTGGGCGGGCGGCAGCGCCGGGCGCTCGGCGGCGATGGGGCCGTGCTGAGGCTCCGCGGGTGCCCATGAGGCGCCGGGCAGAGCCGAGCCGAGCCGGGCGGGCTCTAGCCATGCATCCCGGTGCGCCCGCGGGCACATGGGGCAGCGCTTGAACCGCTGCCTCGATGTCCCCGTCGCGTTGCCGCCGCTGAGGCGGAGGGTGCTGCTGATCTTCATCATGCTCTTCCTCTGGCTCTATATGTTCTACTCGTGCGCCGGCTCCTGCGCCGGGCTGACGACCCGCGGGTCACCCGCGCCGCCCCGCGCCGCTCCGCCGCTGCCCCCGCTGCTGCCGGGAGAGCCGGGCGAGGAGAGCAGCCTGGAGGAGCAGCGGGCAGCACCCGACGCCGGCAGCCCCATCTCCAGCTTCTTCAACGGTTCCGGTACCAAGCGCCTTCCGCAGGCAATCATCATCGGCGTAAAGAAGGGGGGGACGCGGGCGCTGCTGGAGTTCCTGCGGGTACACCCCGACGTGCGCGCCGTCGGCGCCGAGCCCCACTTCTTCGACCGCAACTACGAGCGGGGACTCGCCTGGTACAGGTACGGGCCGGGCCGGGACGGGCAGCGGCGGGACGGGTCTGAGGGGGTCCCCGCCGTCCTGCGATCGCCGCCCCGGTGCGGGGATGCGACCGCCACGGGCTCCAGAGCAGATTTGGGAGTGCTCGGGGGAAGAGTAAACGTTCCACTAAATGCTTTCCCCCGAAAAACAACCCCTAAAAATATAATAAACTCAGAGCGCATCTGCGGTCCCCTTTAGCCCGGGCGGCAGCGGGGCGTTTGCAGGTTTTCTGCAAGCCAAACCATATTTATATCTGTATAAAGGTTAAATAATAATTTAATATTTTTAAACACTCTTATTCCACTGTACTTCCAGGTATTTTGCTGGAGTGTAATTTTCCTCCAGCTCAGGGTGCTGCTGAGGGATGACTGGTGAGTCTCCCGGGTCTGCACGGGCTGGCGGGCGGTGCGCTCAGCGACCGCATGTTTCCGGGGTTTTTGACCCTTTTGGGGTTTTCTAGGGGGGGTGGCTTTTTTTGTTTGTTTGTTTGATTGATTGATTTTTTTTTGTACCCTTTCGGGTTTTTAAAGGTTGGGGGGGGGGGGTGTTTTTTTTTTTTTTTTTTTTTTTTTTTTTTTATGGGGGAGGCCAGGTGTGGAACGTTTACCCCTTTGGGAATTTTTTTAATACGCTTGGAGGGGCTTTGACCCATTCCGGGAGCGCTGCCTCGGAGTGGCAGGCGGCAGCTCCACGTTTCAGATAAAACTTCCTCACTCGCGCCCTGCGTTCAGTCTCCGTTAACTTTCTCCTGCCCCGTAATCATCCCTGGAGCTGATCGATTGCTCGAGATCGCGGTCGCCAGCCCGGCGCTGGACGGCAGCAGTGCGCGGTGTGGTGGCTAACGGACGCGTCGGGGACTGGATAAACCCTTTGGACTGGGAGAAAATTATAAATTTCTGCCTTGTATCCAGTAAGGATGGGTGTAATTCTAAGTGATTTTGCGGGGAGCAGCCCGGTCCGGGATGTCTGTGCGGGTGGGCTCGGCGGAGCGGGCGGCGGTGCGTGCGGAGGAGAAGAGCGATCGGACACCGAGCGAGGGGCGACCCCGTTTCGGTGCCTTTCTCACCCTTTCCCGATTGAAGTTCCTTTATCAGGAGTATTTTGAATATGTTTTTCTACTGACTGTTCATGGGAATGCTAAAGGAGCAGGATGGAGACTTTGAAGCTAGATGGGAGCTGAGAAGTTACGAATTGTAGCCTCTGTAGTCATGAAACTCCCACCCGGCGAGTCCGATTAGGTTTATGTCTATTTTTTTTTTTAATGTTGCCATTCCTCAGCAATTAGTGAAATGAGTGCAGGATAAGATCTGATGAGGAGGAAGTAATTTTTGAAAGCTGTTTCGTTTTAGGAAATCCTGTCATCTTGGTGTAGGGATGTAGTATGTTGTCCCACAGCAGACCAAATGAAAACTTTGTAAATTCAGCTGAGTTTAAAAAAGTATTATCCTTGCATTTTGAAGGAGAACTTGCATACAACAGAGCAGAAAACCTGTCAGGATTTATTACCAAAATGGTGTTGTATGTGCTGAATGCTGTTTTTAATTAGGCACCTAAATTAGACCATAAAATGGTTGATTAATCTTTTACAAGTAGGAGGTGGAAGGGGAGGAGAGAATAATGCTTATGATTGAGTTCATCTGTTATCCCAGATGTAGTCGGTGAAAGCCAATATTTAAAGGATTCAAATTATTTTTAAATTTGGAGAACAGGTATCAGAGTTATGTTTAACTTCCTAAAATTTCACCTTATCAGCTGCTGAATTTTAAGTAGTACGGGCCCTATACCTGCAAACACACTGTAGTTTTTTGGTAGTATCTTTGCAAAAGAGCTGTTTTAGCTGAAATCTGACAAATCTTCAGGTCTGAATGGTGGTGCTCTCAAGCAGCAAGAGTAAGTGATGCTGGAAATCTTGTAATCAGTCATGTGTGATTCACCCTGAAGACGGGAGTGTGCCTGGTTGGCTGTGGGACTGGGACCTGGGTCAGTTAGGGAGGACTAAATAATGCAAAATACTTGGGGGAGGATGAAAACCAGCCGACAAGTTGTTATATATTGTGCATTATTTCTAACCTAATTAGAATTAGATGCAGAAATTTGTTCCTAGAAATTTTGTCATTAGAAGTCAGATCCTATGCAGTAGTAACTCCAAGCTCTTGCTGACTTCAGTGAATCTTGGCTTCTCAGCACTCCTCAAGAACATGTTTATTTCTCCCAGACTTAATGAGGCTTTTATGTATTACCTTGGTATCAAAAGGAGATGTGTTTATATTTTGTTAGTGGTTCAGTACAGTTGGAATAAAGATGCTATAAAAGGTGTGTGGTGTCAGCATCGCGCAGTGAGCTGGGCAAGTCTCGTCTCTATTTTTCAGATGCTTTTGCTCAAATCAACTGAACTTTGGAACTGGGGGAGTTACTGGGCTCAGCACTCCTAGTGTGCTGTAAATCCGATTGCTTGGCTTTGAAAAGATGAAGGTAGAATTTTCGACCCGTGTCTCTTTTGAAGTGTGTTTTAGCTAACTGGCTAAATTTGTTTATATTTGTTAGGAGTTTTTTGTTTAAGTTGTTCCTTCCATCCAGAATCTTCTTTTTCAGATTTTCAAGATGCAGAGGCATCAGGTTTAGTTAGTTGTTTAGCTTGATGAATTCTTATTTTTTGAGGTGATTGTGATTAATACTGTTTAACTAGTTCTTTCTGTCTGAAGTTTTCATCTATCGAAAATAACTTTAGAAGGAGGAAACACAAACTTGTTCCTTGCTCCATTTTGTGTAAAGTGAAATGAAATCTGTTCATTTGTTTCTGTAGTGTGGAATGCAGATCACTGTCAAGTGGTGCTGAGTATCACTCCTGAAAAGCTGGGGGAAAACAGGAAAAATTAAATGCTTTTTTTCGATAGTGAGATAACTAAAATTTAGTGGGAATAACTTCTGCACGCATATTGCAGAGTTCTCCCCATAATGAATACAGCATGTTAACTGCTTCTAGTGAAAATATGTACTATGATAGAGGAGAAATGGGATCCAGCCACTACTGCAAACTAATTTTATGACGTGCCTTGAATTTTTAGATCGTAGAGAAGTTCCCTCTTTGCGGCAGTAGGATGTTCAGCTCGACAGCCTGTGTGCTTGTGTCTGTCTGAGCAGCCTGCAGGGATGTCGTTGTTCTCTTTGGGTTTACTGTAGAACTTGGTGGGGAGAAAGGAAGTCTTTCTTGCAAGCCTAGAAAATCAGTTGTTGAATTTCTTTTATTATTTTCTTCATTTGATTGAACAATGATGTATTTTGAAATGTCCTAAAATGAAAATGTCCTTTCCAGGACTTGAAAGCCTGTTGCCCTATAATTAATGTAAGAAAAAATAATTGTCATTAGTGTTACATGTTTTGGATTTTTTCTTTTTGATTATTATTAAATTCAGCCCACTGGGCTGTATATGCCCAGTTCCTTCTGCCTTGGGCTGGGTGTTGCCAGCCCTACTCAACATCACTGATTTATATTTCAGATCTGTAGCTCTTCTAGGAACCCCTGTGCCATGGTTGTGCCAGCTGTAACAGGACTGTGCTGAGCTCCTCTGCCTTAAGCAGTCCACCTGGGAGACCTCTTGTCTTTTTTCTTCTTTTCTCTTATGGAAAATTCTTAAAATGCTGATGCTTTGTGTTTCCACTACTGCTAAGTTGCTTTAATTCATTCTCTTTGCTGAGACTGGGTGATTTGGATCAGCAGGATCAGGCCCTGTGGTCTGGTGGTATGTGATAAGCTGATTTAAACATGCATTTCTTAGGCTTCCAAATTGCTTGGACTTTAGTGTGCAGCACTAAATTGCTTGTCAGAAATTCCTGTGTTGGGAAAATCTTCCTGATTTTTTTGATTTTTTTTTTCCCCATGAGCCTCCTTTTTTTCCCGCAAGGAATGTGTGAGGGTACAAGCTGGTGCTTGCAGTTGGCCAGGCTGGGAGCAAGGGAAGAATAAGGAAATGATGGTTAAAAGTTTGTGGTGAAAGTCCTGATGATCCAAATCCTGAGCAAGGCAGGATTTTGACCCTGTGTTTGGCCATTCTCTATAATCTCAGCTTCAGTGAAGGTTTGATACTACTGCTTAATTGCCTTCCCAGTGAGGCATGGACCCGGCAGCACAGACAGAACCGTGGTCGGTTTCCACAGAATGTCACATGGTTGGTTTGCCCCAGGAAGTTTGGAAACAGTCCTGATACCTTCAACTGGACTTTGGGTGCAAATGACTGCATCTGAGCAAAGATGGAATCCTCCCCTGCAGCCCCATGGGTTGTGCTGGGTCCGAACAGGCGTCTCCTAAAGGACAGTTGTGTTCTCTGGGAAGGTTTTGCTAAACAGTTTTGGTACTGAGATTTTCTTTTCTTGATGTGAAAAAAAACTATCGATCTTGCTTTGTGTTGTGCTTAAGCAAGTGGGGATTTTTAATGGTCGCCTCAGAATGTGCACGGAGGCGACCGTGCCACTTGGCCACTGCAGCGGCTCCCTACGACACGTCCTGAGCTGCTGTGTAACGTTGGGAGGAAAACGGCCCCCAAAAAGAAGGGCTGGGCTGCTACAATCAGTCAGCAAGGCCCTTGTGCTTGCATGGGATCATTCCTTTAGATCTGAGGAAGGTTGAGTTGTTCAAACAGATGGCAAAGATTATTCGTGTTGCTGGGGTTTCAGTGCACTGCTCTGTTTCAAGCATGTTGCCCGATATGACGCACGTGACAAGTTCTTCCCAGCATGACGCTGGGGGGATGACATTGTCTGTTGTGATCAGGTTTCATGGCCTCACCTGTTGAGCTGCTGAACTTTTCAAAGTTGACCAAGCGTTGGGGGTGACGGATGTGGATGGTGGATCTGCCTGGCTAATCGTGTTAGTGCGGGACCACATGGCCTGCTGGGAGCATTGTGCTCCTTGGCATGAAAATGATGGGAATGAAAACCCACAGGCTCAGCTCTGTGTTTGGGATTTATTATTTTTTTCTTTTCAAGTGGGCCATGGCAGGTGTCTGTAACACACACCGAGTGTTGGATATTTCAAGGCACTTCCAGGAAAGGCTTTGTTTTTAAAAGCATCCAGCAAGCTCTGGATGCAGTGGCTATAGAAACTCTACCCAAACCACTGTTCTTTGGAGCTGTATTTCCAGTCTGCCTGATGATAGGAATGTCCTGTATTTGGGCCTCTCTTGCTGAGCTGCTCTGTTCACTTGAACCTGGATTTGGGGCTATTTACCCAACTAGGAAGAAGTCTAATTTAGTCATCATTCAGCACAGGATTCATGTCTCCTGGTGATGTGACCATGGGTGACCAGTGGGTTTAGGTGATAATGAATGGGCCAGGGCCGTGTGGGATGGGTAACACATGGGTTCAAAGAACAACCTATAGTGGGGACATTGTCTTAGTGGTGTAATTAGTGGGTATGGGGCTATCAGCTACTACCTGTTGTCACCATATGGTGTGTGAGGACAGGCTGGAGAGGCTTCTTCCTTGGTTTGTGGGACATGACTAAGTGCTGTGCTGGGTCTTGACTTGCTGCTGATGACTGTACCAGGGCTTGCCCTAACTGTTGCAATTCCAGGTCTTTCAGCAGCTCACTGTGTGTTTAATTAGCTCGTGAGAAACACCATGTGCTTTTTAAAGGTGCTCAGCCCAGCAGCAACCAGAAGGCAATGGTGTAAATGGACCTTATCTTAGCTTTCTTAATGGAAACAAGGGGTTGTGTGATGAAACATATTGATTATCAGCAGGCTCAGAGGAAAGGTGGGGTGAATTCAGGACAGATGTCTGTGGTGGTGTAACTTTGCCATCAGGGAGTTGCTCCCAGTCAGAAGGTGGCGGGAAGGGGTGCAGAGATGAGTGGGGAAGGGTATCACATTGTGCCATAGGTCAGTTGAGGGAAAGAAATGGAGGTCAGGAGCACGGTCTCTCTGTCTCCACTTAGGGAGAACAGGGTCTGCTTGGCTGGGGTGTGCAGTGTTCCTTAGTCCATTCGTAATATTGATCCAACGGGAACCATCTCTCCTGGTGCCACGCTGGCTTTGAGTGTTCCCCGTGGTGGTTTCCTCTTAGGAATAGCACTGAAGGAAGAAAAAAATTATCTCAGTGGTGATTATTTAGCATGTGATGCCTTTGTACTGGGAAGGTCCAGAGATGAGGAGGGGCTTTGGGGAGCTGTTAGCTGGCTTGCTTGGTTGCCTGACCTGTCTTCCTGGCTCTGTGAGCTCAGGAATCATTCAGAGAAGACCACAAACTTGGGTGTTTGGGACCTCAGATGATGTTGATGGGAATATTAGAGGAAAACAGGTGTACAGGTGCTGCTGGCAGATGTCACGCTGATTTCTGGTGAATGAATAATTCCATTGTTAAAATTTTTCTGTCAAGATATGTGAGCATGGCAGAGCCTTGCTACATGATGGCTAGGGAAACTTTGTTTAGAGAAAAATAATTCCAGGTTCTTCTAAGTACCTTACATCTGCGTTAACCTCCTTGGAAATGTCCTGAAACTAGCCTGCTTCTACAGCAGTTTTGTTTTCTCCTCTCTGTACAGAGAAGGGAGTGAGGAAGAACATCTCTGCCAAGGGATGGTGTGACCTAGCCCTGGCATCAAGGGAGTCATTGCTCTGTTTGGCAGAAGGTCTGACCCACAGTTTAATTTGCAGCCTGTCTGGGATGCAGAGCTGCGTGGCTGACCCTGCCCTTGGTGTGGCTTAGTGTCACACATGGAGCCTGGCTTTGCTCTCCCTGTGCTGGTGGGTGTCATCCTCCCTTGCCCTGGTCTTCTTGTGAGTGTTGTGCTGATAAAATTCCATAGGTCAGAGTTGTAATTTGGCCAGTCTTGTCTGCTGGTACTGCTGGGGATTTCTGCAAATCCACCTAAGTGGCTGGTTTGTAATAAAAGTGAGCAGTTGTAACCTTTCCCTGGAACTGGCAGAGATTTTGCATTCCTGTCAGTGCAGTAGGCAGCTCTTCTAGAAGAAAGGGAGAGTTATTGTGCTTTATATGCCGATGTACAACATTATAGGTGGATGTGTGCATTTGATAGAGCCTTCCTGAAAGTGAACACAAGGCCAAATCCTGCATCACTACAAATATGGTCCAACAGCACTGAGTATGACTGTATTCTGCTGCAGCAATTCCCTCTAAAAAATACACTTTTTCATGTGGGAAGTTGCCTCTGATGAGGAGAAGAGTCTTCAGCAGCGTGTGGTGACAAAGACTGAACCAGGACCCCAAACATGACTGTTTCTAATGCAGTCCAGAACTCTGCCTAGGGAAGGGCTCCAAGATCAGGCCTTCAGTGTATGTCCATGTGACTGTGCAGAAAACATCCCCACAGAAGCCAAAATCCAGTACAATTATTAACTTCAATAAATAAAGCAGCTTGGCAAGCTTTATATTAAAGCCCCAAGCTTTCCACCTCTTTCCATTATCAAAAGCAAACTTGCATTAAAGCTTGAAAGTCTTAAAATTTGAAAACTTAAAACTTCAAGTTTGGATGAATGGCACAGGGAGGCATAGGAAATCTTTGAAAAAGTGCTTATTTAGTGAAATTGCACTGGGGTTAAGCTGCAGTAGTATTTTTGATTTGGAATCGGGTCCAGGGGCTGCAGTGGCTGAGCAGGCTCAGAGCATGGATCCTCCTGTCACTAGGGGGAGGACGAAACCCCAGCGTCTTCCCCATAAAAATGCTTTGCTGCTTCACTGACCTATTAAATATTTGTTTAAAAACTGGCAAGGCCTGCAGCTTTGGCATGCCTTCAGTTTGTTTTTCTGAAGGTGTATTAGACTTGGAAGGAAATCAGGAGGTGTTGGAGTAAACAGGAGGTGTGTTTCAGTCCTGGAGTGGCTGTACACAGTCCTCAGCTGGTTTGCACACAGGGCTGAGAATGCTGTTGCTAAACATGAATTGCAGAGGGCCCCTGTGACTGTGCTGTGCCCTGTGTCTCTGCGTGTTGGAAAAAACATGCTGCCTGACACTGAGGTGCTGTGCCTCTGCTCTGAGCACCCTGCACACGCCTCTGGTGCCACGTTTAGCAAACTGCCAGATAAGAGCCGGTCTCCTGAGTGCTAGGGGGGTTTCCCATCTTCTGCAAGTGGGGTGGAATGGAGCAAGCTTGTGAAGGTCTCACCTGGGACCAGTGGGGCAGTGGTAGATGTCTGGATGGCTCAGCATCCCTGGACTCCTGCTCTGACTTTACTATGGCTGGACCAACCAAAGTGAGCTGCCAAAAGCCAGGCAGCTGGCATTGCCCCTTGTCGAGGACATGCTCAGCAAAGCCCATCTTCCTTTTTCCTAGTGCAGTGCACTGAACCTGTTGCAACTTAACACAAAGCTTGTAACATCTTTTTTTTTTTTTTTCTCCTTCTAAGTTTCCCTCTTGAGCTGGTCCGGTAACTAATGAGCCATGGGCTGTCTGCATGGCATTTGGAAAATAGCTAATTTTGGCAGAGGGAATAGCTAATACAGGGTGTTGAGCAGGGGTGGAAGCCTTGAGAGGAGATATCAGCCTTGCCAAAGCAGAAGTGGAATAGCCGGTTAGGGTTTCAACCTGGGTTTGCTGCAAGCCGAGAGGGGCCGGGAGCTGCTGTCTGCTCCGAAGCCTGGTAATTACGGGCTGGCGCTGCCTGGACAGCCGGGCGGGCGGGAGGAGCCACCGGCCCCGCGCGGGTGTCGGGCACACACCGGAGCCTTGGCCGGCTGCCCTGGCTGCGCTGCCGCTGCTGCCTCCCCCTAGAGATGATTTCAAGGTCAAAGTGCTCAATGCAGTGTAATAATTAATTAGGCTATGTATAAACAGAAAGCTCATGCGGTCCTAAAGTAGATTAAGAGCCCCTGAGTGTCCTCATCCCCACAGTCTTCCTCTTGCGGGGTTCCTCTGCGGGTGAGCCTGCAGTTGTCGCAGGCTCGGCTGTTCCAGCAGGGCTCACCAGTTGGGTTAAGCAGCTGCACAGCTGGGTCACAGCCCAAAAATGATAGGGGCAGAGCAACGCCTGCTCTGCCTCACCCAGTTCCCCCATCAAACCCACTCCTGGTGCCGGAGGAGAGGACACATGCCAAGTCTCTGCCTTCCCAGAGTGAATTTACTCAGTGGCGATGCCTGGTGCTGGGACTAGCCCCGTGCTGGGATTAGCTGCTGGTGTTTGCCTTCAGTAACAGGCGTTCCAAAGCTCCTGCTGCTTTGAGACTCAGTCCAGCAAGAGCTAAGCTGGACAGCTTGTTCCCGGTCGTGGGGAACATGGGGAGACTTCAGTGTGAGGTTCAAAACCTCCCCGAAGGCATCTTTGTGCAGTGTTTGCAGGATGGAGGGGGAAGAATAAGCTGGGCTGGATTTTCCGGAAGAGGTACAGGAACTTACGTTTGTAATGAAAGTTTGAAACTAAACCCAAACAATTGCTTGACTTGTGACTCCTGGGGAGCTGAGGATTGTATGGTATCAAAATTGATAATGCACTTTTATTTATTTTCTCACGTATCTACCTAAAACTGGTCAAAACTCTCTCCAAACTCCAAATGTAAAAATTTAGGGATAACATTTATTTAAGTTCTGTGTTATTTTCAATGTAGCTACAGAAACATCTTAGGGAAAATTTTAAAAATCAGTTTTTTTTTTTTATTTTTTAATCAAGCATAAGTGATTATGTGCTCTCAAGGCAGTTGGAGAAGGGCAGAGCAGTTTCCAGCTCTTTCAGACCAGCCCAGGTTTTACAGCAGGGCCATGTATGTGCCCTGAGCCCATCAGCAAAGTCTGATCCTTGGTTTTCACAAGGAAATCCTTGAAAACCAAAGAGACCCCGCGTCTGGCTCCAGGAGCAGTGGAGCTCATTGAGCATTGTCACTGCGCACGTTTGCTCCTGCTTCCTAGGCCATCTCCTCATGCATGTCTAGTTGACTGAGGGCTACCACAGGGGTGAGGAATGGTGAAGGAGATGCCCAGGGTGATGGACTCCATGTGAGAGGTTGTGTTTGGGTCCTATATGTTGTCTGTCTCTAGCTCCGTGGCTCTCCAAGGCAGAGCTGGCTTTTCTCACTTTTCAAGCACCAGGCTGCATCTACGTCCAGGGGCTGGAGGCAGAGAGATAGGACTTTTTGAGGCTCATAATGGAACCCAGATCGGTTCAGCCAGGTCTGAGGGGGTTGGGCTGTCTCTTTGAGAACCCAAGGGTGTAGAGATCAAAGGTGTGGGTGAGACAATTACAATTTGCATTTGGTTCATCCCTATCCATATGTTTGGGTATTTGAAAAGCTTCAATGGTCACCCATTTTATATCTCTTATGCCCATTGATTTGTTAATCTGACACTTGATTTCACCTGAATAATAATTGGTGTTATTCAGAGTCCTCAGTGTTCAGGGAAAAGTCATTTCACTTGGGTTGTGCTCTAAGGTCTTGTCAGACTGGCCCATGGTGCTCTTTATGTACAAGGACTTGAAGGACTTGGGGATAATTCAGCCCCATGGCTGGCTCTGGAAGGAAATTGGCTCTGAATGAAAGCAGGGTGGGATGCTGGAGGTTGCTGGTGGCCTTTGGCACGTGTAGTTTTGCTCATAAAGTCCTTCCTGGTTCTCACCATAGCCATGAACCTGCCATTGCAATGTGTGGGATGTAAGGAGATGGCAGGATTACACGCAAAGACAACCCAAGCCATCAGAAATAGGAAGCAGGCCCTCTTAAATACTTCCTGAGTGCTCTGGACTAGATCAAATCATTGGCATGACCATGTGAAGTCTCTAATTATGTGAATACCTTTTTAATGAGAAGCAGTACTTTGCATCTGCTTGCAGCAGAGCATCTCTACCAGCTGAGCCTGCTCTTTAAAGAGCTCTTGGCTGGATGTCACTGACTGTTTATGACCATGCCATGATCCCAGGTAATGACTGGGCAGAAAGGCAGTCTGCAGACAGACCTGCTCCTTCATGTTTCCCTAATTGGCACCTCTCTCTCTCCTTCACTGGGAATTTCTCTTCTTCCCAAGGCTGGTTTGGTTCCTTCTGCTTTACCCTGTGTCCTGCAGCGTCATTGGGGACCCAGGGATATGGTGGCACCACAAGCCTGCAGCCTGATTGTCTCAATAGACATGATGGATTTTTGTCCTGGAAATTAATTGTATTTTCTGTCTCTGATGCTTGATATGAGTTGTCAAAGGGTGGGGAAAGTCATGAGGTTCATCCTGGTCTGACTAGAGATGTCAGTGGAAAAAATCTCATTCTGGACAAATGTCTCGCTGCCCTGGTCTCTTTATCATGGAGAGATCTTGATTTCCACTGCTACTCCTTTATGAGAGCGAATCACAAATCCATTAACAAATGAGTTGAGGTGACAATCTCATTTGTGTTAAAATGCATTTAGGGATCAGTACTGAGAGGATCACTGGTGTATTAATTTGCCAGGCCTTTTGTTCCAGTGGGTGGCAAAATTAGCTCATCCCAGTGAGGGTCACACTGACCCGGCCAGTGCCCAGATTACTGATGGTTCAGGTTGGGGTTGGTGCCGCCCCTCCCTTCTGAGAAGCAAACAGGAGACTTTCAGAAGTTAATTAGGTGTCTCAGCTGGGAATAAAGTTTTAAATTCCTGACCCACTCAATGAAATGCTGAGGGTAACAAGCAGCTGGTGAGTACAGGACGTGCTTTGTTGGTTGAGCACCCTTTCAGTTTTTCTCTGATGGGTTTGTTCTTCCCTGCTGTTACTGGCCACAGGGAAGGTCCTCTGATGGTCAGATAGGTATCCCTTTCCCTTTACCACAGTTGAGGAGAAGGCTCAGTGCTGCACAGTTTCAAGGCTGGTTTGGGTATTGTTGAAGAGGCAGGTGGAGTTGTGCAGCTGAGGTTTGGCAGCACCTTGTTGGCATTGCTTGGCCTGTGGAACATGTGTACATGAACAGAAAGGGCAGAAAAAACCATAACTTCCTTTTTTTGTCATGAAAATGGAAAGCAGGCTGTTTTCTGAGCTGTTCTTTTGAAGGTCTTTGCTCTTCAGGTGGGTACCCGTTGGATCCCTTTAGGTGCAGACAGTGAATCCCTGGAGATCCTACATGCCTTCTTTAAAAAACTGCAGATGTAAATGTGTCTCAAGGTTTGTTTCAAGCCTGGTTTGGCCCTGGCCACCCTGTGAGATCCCTTTCCACAGCATGTGGAAAACATAGTAGTCTCTGGTTGATATGTGATGTGGAAGATGTTCCAGGACATGTCAGTGCACAGAGGAAAGTGCTGCTGGGGGAATAAAGTGTCCCTGCTCCCCTCGTTGCTTTATGTCTGTGGTGAGGAAGAGGAGCAGGAGCAGAGCTGCCACCACTCCTTTTTTCGTGCTCTAACTCAGCACAGTGGTTCAAGCCTGACTTTGGCATGTCTTACCCAAGGGTAGACAAATCTCTGGGGGTACTCCCCCAGCATGGGTTATGATCTGAAGGGTGGGAGCTGGGGTACTGCTCAGGTCTCCAAAGTTTATCAGGAGGCTTTTTTCCTCTAATCATGGCTGTAAAGACCCAGAGCAGGAAGGCTGGGCTTAATTAGGAGAAATGTGTCCCAAGGTGGCAAACAAAGTCCTCCCTGTGCAAATGCTGGGCCACTCATGCAGGTGTTTAACAAAGGGCGACATTATCAGTGTAATTCATTACCTGCTCGTGCAGGCACACAGATTAGAGCATTTGTTTCTGTGTTGGGGAAAACACAAAAGACCTCTCAGCAGGGCTGTGATTTATGAACGTTGCATTAGGGGAACATGGTCCTACCCATATCTTGCTGGAGTGGCTGTTGACATGTATTTCCTTTTATGGTTGGCTCTTTGCTATGTGGGTTGTTTTTTTTTTTTTTCCCACCTTCTAGCAGAGTTGGAGCATGTGAAATGTGGTGGCTTGGCAGTGCCCCAGAGGAGAAGCAAAGCCTGGGAAGTTCAACTCCTTGTAGTGCTCTCCTGGGTAGAAATTTGTCAGGTGTTTCTGAATGTGAGCTGTGGAGGACCAGAGTTGGCCACTCACATTCACCTGCTTTTTGGTGTCTGGAGAGAGGTTGCTGCCATGGTCACTACATGGTTACTTAACCAAAAAGTTAATGTATGAGTGTGTGCCATGAAAATCTGTATCTGTATAACTGCCATAGACCCCGCCCTAGGATGGCCCAAACCAGAGGTTGTTTCTCTTGAACCAACTCCTTTTCTGGGAAGCTTCCCTGTTGCAGCACAGCTACAGAAACAGTGTGGCAGTGTGTTGCTGCCATGCAGGTGACAAGGAGGTCTGAGATGTGACCATCTCCCCTGCATTGATTACACCAGGTGTGCCCCTTGGGTCCAGATGGAGGTGGGCCCTGCTTGCCCACCTCCAGCATACAGCAAAGCTCCCACTGGAGCAGGGCCTGGAAGAGGAGATACTGTAGGGCTGAGGCTGGTGGGATAACCTCCTATGGGCTAGGAATAGCCTCCTGTGGATTAGGAATGCCTCCTGGTGTTCTAGCCAGGTGCAGGAGCCCCAGGGTGCTCTGGTGTCACAGGTGGGATGCGGCAGGAGGATGTTCTGCTCCATGTGCAGTGGCAGGTAGCTCAACCCTTGTATGAATTGGGATGCTACTTGCTTTGGGCATGTAATTCCTGAAACACCTGGTGCTCCTGGGACAGCAGCAGAATGCCAACAGGCTGTACTCTTTCTGCAGTGCCAGATCTGTGTGTGTCAATATCCACTTCTGCCTCCCCCAAATCCCAGATCCTCACATCTCTGGGGCTTAACCTGATTATATTGCTCCCTTTGCTGCAAGGAAACATTTCCCCAAGACCTAGGAGGAAGAGAGATGTCTTGAAGACCTGTGAGGAGCAGTGCCTGAGGTGGTTTAAGACCATTGAGGGGATTAGTGCTGTTGCTACAATTAAGAGAGCAAATTGATAGGTCTGGAAGCTGTCGTGGGGCTATGGACTGGATGGCTGGAGGTACCACCGGTACTGCGGGTGCTCCTGCCACACCGGGGGTTTGTGACTGAGCCTTGGTGTGGGGATGGCATAAGAGGGAAGAGGCTGTGGTGTGAGCAGTGGGAATTGGTGCCTCTTGGACATGAGGGGCAAGAAAGCTGACAGCAAGGAGTGGGCTTTTGGTTGGGGCTTGTGGGAATAGCCCAGTTGTTCTCCTGATGGAGTGGAAACCAAACTCCTGAGATCAGAGTCTCTGTTAGTCCCACATCCTTTGCTGCAGGAGACCCTCCTGTCACATGGGTACCATGGATGTGTTTTGGATATCTCACCATCTGCTTTTAAGCCTCTTCCAAGCCAGACTTCCTTTGCACAGGCCTACTCTGAGCCTAAAAAAAGCCTTGCAAGGACTGTGAGGGTTTTGTCTTTTTTTTTTTTCTTTTTTTTTTTTTTTTTTTTTTTTCTGCACAATTAAGCCAGTAACTCCAGAGCCTGACTCTCTTAGTATGCTGGGTTTTTTTCTGGACAAGGGTATTGTATGCTTGCAGGTGCTGACCCAGTCCAGATGCTGGTTTCAGCTTCCCATGGTGCTACCTAAGTAAAGCTGGGTCTCGGAATTCATATCTCTGGTGCAAAGATATTTTGAACTAGTGCTCTCCAAGAGCAAAGCTTTGTCTTGCAATGAATCTGCAAGTGGATCTATCAAATCTTTACACAGTAGGAGGTTAGTGCACATCATGTTAACTCTAGGCTATAAATTCTTGAGGGAGGAGAAGTGTCTGGTCTTTCTGGTTGCAAAAGAGTAAGAGGCAGTGGCAGTCCAGAGAATTTATTTTTTAGCAGGAATGAGTTTTAGGCACTGAAATCTCTCTGGATGCCTAAAATTCTTCCTCTTTCCTCCCTTTCAGGCTGTTGTCTATTTAATTTATTGAGAAAATGTTTCTACAGTTTTGCAATAAGCTCTTGAACACTGTGATAGTAATCTTGGCTTGTTACAAGCCTGCAAATGGTGCAGCTCTGGAGTAGCTGAGGAGTTGCTGATTTCCCAGAGAGAGCAGAGCTGAGCTGCCTGCTTCTGGTGGAAGTGCTGGGGACTCACACTGGTCGCCTCCAGGTGCCAGAAGTGAGGGAAGAGGATTACACTGGTGCAACTGAGGCCCTCCTGCAGGGATAAATTCCAGCTAAACACTTCAGTGGGGTGTACGAAGAGGTGTCATGGAGCAGGAATAGAACACAATTTGGTGTAGACAGTTGGTGCTGCGATCTGCTGATAAAGGGGCTTTAGTCCCAGTTTGCCAGTTAGCTCAGTCATATTTCCTGCTGAGTTCAGGGGATTTTTCCCCCTTAAATCATGAGTTTCACAGAACTTCCCTCTCCTTGCTCTGCTTTTAAACAAAACCAGTCTTTTTGTTCTTTTTGGGGGAAATGGAGACAGATTAGAGTAATCTCACATGACTTGGGCAGTGGACAGCACAGCCCAGTGCTGCTGGGCAATATTCTAAAGAACTCACCCATAAACAGCAATTAGCTTTTAATTGTGGCTCTGCCGCCGGCCCGGGGCTGCAGGAACAGCTCCGGGCGCTCTTTGTCGCCGGAGCGGCACAGGGGGGACCCTCGGCCGTGAAAGGGGAGCGGCGGTGACCGAGAGGAATAAGATGCTCATTTCAGCCCCACCCCCTTACTGCGCTCAAAAGCTCTTATTTTCAGAGCAAAGCACTATTGAGGCATCGGGACAATGGAGCCCAAATCCTGCTGGGGGAAGGGAGATGCTGGCAATTGCATCTTTTGTTTCTTTTCCTTCTTTACTTGCTTCCCCCCTCCCATCCTCCAAGAAATCCACATAGATGCTCACTAGATGATAATGCAATCACTTTCTTGGGACCTTGCTAATAGGATTATAATTATTACTGGAGATGAACTGGAGTGAATAGAATATTTACCATTTCATCTTAAATTATTGTAAATCCCTTCAAAGCAGCCCTTTGATATGTAAAGTGCTGCTCCTCTCCCCCCAGTGAAGATAATTATTTAGTGGAAGTTCAGAGCTTTTAAGTATGGTGGGGAGTAGAAAGAGGCTTCCGTGTTTACATAAAGAGAAGAGGAGGGCCTGTGTAATGAACTGGGGACATTGATGGATATCTTGCCTGGCTCCAGCAAAGGAGGAGGGAAAGTTCTTGCTTAGCAGTTGTAACATCGTGCTGTTATTTGCTGTTATTTGGGGAAGAGGTGAAAAAATATTTGGAAATTTGACCCTTCCTAATACAAAGAAAGCTCCACATCCCTGCAGCCTGTGTTCAGTTGGTGCATGATCTACCCAGTGACAGTGGCAACGTTCTGAGTTTGGTCTGTAGGGCTGGAGGAATTTCTATTTGAGGAATGATGGAGTAGCCTGAGAGTCGTCAGCCTGGCAAAGAGATTTCCTGGGGGAAGGTATGGTACTTCCAGATTTGGAGCTAGGCTGGAGATGGAGGGAGGGGCTGGTGTGATGGTGCAAGGGCTGGGGCCATGCTGTGAGGGCAGGGGCTGGTGAAAATGGGCAAAGCAAGGAGCCTTTCCTTGGATGGGCTAGGCATGGGGAGGTTCAGAAGGAATCATAGAATGGCTTGGGTTGGAAGGGACTTTGAATATTCCCTCATGTCATGCCCCTGCAGGGATCCCACCCACTCGACCAGATTTCTCAGGGCCCCATTTAACCTGGCCTTGAACACTTACAGGAATGAGGCAGCCACCTGGGCATGGGGTTGGAAGAGAGATTGGCTGAGGATTATTAGGTGGACGAAGTGCATCAGGCAAAAGAAGGCCTCTGGAGCTGAATTTGGATGGAGGCTGGGAAAGCAATGGGAGACAGTGTGCTGTTTGCCCCATTCTTGCTCTGCCCTTTCCCTCCTCTGGCTGGGGCTGGAGATCCCTGGGCCGCAGGAGGGGAGAGGACTGCACCCTGTGGACACATTCGCATGAGCATCTGCAAGGAGGATGCACTTCTCCCAGGTTTCCAGGGTGGTCTCAGTTCCTTGAACCCTTCCTCCCAGAGGCTGCCTTGCATGGAGCATGAGCTCAGGTAGGAAGGGGGATTGCTCCAACCAACCACTTCCAAGACCATCTTTATGCCTTTGCATCCTCTGCCAAGGTATGGGCATGTCCCAGGAGTGATGGTGACATCACTCATCCGCCTCCCAGGAGTCTTTGTGGAACCTGGGTTTCTCTATTGTGCTTTCTGGTGAAAGCATAAGCCTGTCCTGTGCTGGCAAAACTCTCACCAAGTGTTTCTGCTGAGCTAAGTTAACCCTCCCCTACAGGTTGCAGCTATATGGTACACCATATATGGCACATTGGTACAGAAGGCAGCAGCCCTGCGAGGGATAGCATGTCATATCTTGGTTATGAGGACTGCTTCTAATTAACCCGTTTAATCTCATGCAGTGGGGGAGGCATTTGGGTGAGAGATGTGTTTTGGCTGACACAGGGTAAGAGGCTGCCTTTGCAGCACTGGCTGGTGGAGCGCATTAAACCCATTGCTGTTCCCAGAGGCACAAGCCCTCCAGGGTTAGTACATGGATCATGCCCTGCCTTGTCCAGATTGGTGCTCAGATGCTGCTGCAAGCTCCCTGTTCAGCTCGGTGGCTGGGTTAGCTTCCCATGTCCCAGCATAGAGAGGGTCAAGCCTCTGTGCTCACTCCTATGTCTGATTTGAATGCGGTGACTTTTGAATAGGCGGATGAAGTCTTTTATTTAAAAAAAAAAAAACAACAAAACAAACAAAAAAAAAGACCAAAAAAACCCAACTTTTGCAGTAGTGTGTTGCCCCCTCCTTGGGGAACTGCTTGCTTTGATTTGCCAGGGCCGTTGGGTGTGTCCTGGCTGTGCTACATGGAGTAGGGAAGAAAGGGCCATCTGCTGCTGCCCCACATCTCCCCAACCCCAAACCTTTCTTGCTTTTTTTATCTGCATCAAAGGAGCATAGATCAGACTCCACAGCCAGACCAGAGCCTGTTCCTGTGGGGTACGTGGTGATGCTGCCCATGGCCACTGGCTCTCTGGTCCCATTGAAGTCCCTCCATGATGGGTACTCTCCACACACCATTACTGTCCTCTCCCTCCTTTAATCCCTGAAATTCCCCAATGAGTGAAGGGCACCTAGCAGATTTGGGGGCAGGGAGCAAGGAGGGTGAGAAAAACATTAATTTCAGGCAGGCATATTTTTTTCCTCCTTTCCCTCCTCCTTCACCTACTCCTTCCTCACCCCCGAAGTTCATTAATTCCCATCATCTGGTTTGTGTAATCATTGTGGCGAGTGTTTGACGGAGCTGTATAAGGTTACATCCATTTCAAAAAGGCCGAGGAGGCTGGTTCCCAGCCATTCCCTTTTATTGTTGTATAATTTGCCAACCCAAACAACAGATTCCTGCTTGAGACAAAGGCACACATGTTGCTCTTACCACTGGTCATAAAAAGAGGAGAGACTGCCTGCTACTGTACAGGTCTGTGGTGCAACAGCAGCTGAAGCCAAGAAAAATTTTGGTAAGATGATGTATCAAATAATAAAGAAGCAAGCACGCACGCCCCCAAAGAGGAATTTGCTATTGCCTCTTCTCTCTCTATTTCTTCCTCTTCCTCCATCTCCCTCATTCCCCCACCCCATTGCTGCCACCAGAAAGCAATGGGGTGGGGGAGTCAAAGCCAAGAAGTTAATTTTGAAGCCAGTTGACCTGTGTGCAGGTGGCAGGTTTGTGTGAAAGCACTTAAAACCCTTTATTACTTTAGCAGTCTTTCCCAGAGCTGGTCAGGTTCTTGCTTTTAAGGAGTATTGCTGGGATTCAACAGTTTTGTGATCAGACATGCAGGGAAAAGGGCTTGGTAGGGCCAGGGTGGGACCAGAGTGGTGGCCTCAGGAGCTGAGGTGGTGATGCTTTGGGGTTTTGATTACCAGGGCATCTCTGAGCTCTTGCTTATGGTCAGGTGCCAGTATAGGGCTACAAGTGTCTGGTTTTAATCCAGCCCCTGGCAGCTCTTACCAGCACTGTACATTTTTCTGACAGCATCATTCTGCCTTGGAAACTGGGAACAATTTGGTATCACCTTGGCAGAGGGGATGAGCTGTAAGGCAAAGCTACCACCCTATCCTACCCTGGGTGTCTACAGGTCTTTTTCAAGATATTAGGATTAGGCCTCTTGGCCTGAGTTTATTTATTGAGATGGGGAAGAGAGAAAAGGCAGAGAAGTAGCAGGAATTAGAGTGAGAATTTGCTGTTTAAGTAAAGCCCTCCTTAAAAATGTTTGGCTTAAGGTGACAGATGGACAGATAGACTGTGATGTGAAATGAGCCCTTTGGCTTTGGTGGGATCCTGACTAGAGCAAAGCTGAACAGGACCGTGCTGGGATGGGAGCAGGGTACCAAACTGCCCCTGGGATGGGGACAAGACAGAGGGAAATGCAGCAAGTGAGAGGGAAAGCATCAACTTCTTCACTTGGTCCCTCAGAGCTGTTCCAAGCAGGCACCACTGGGTCTGTTTGCTTTCCAACCTGTAAATTAAAAATGCAGCAAAAATCTTAATTTCATCATGTGAATTGAGTTGTAATATGTTCTGGGTTGTTCTGGTTCTGGCTGTACTTTAGCTTGGTGTCATCTTGAGTTTTCAAACCCTCTGTCATTTCTCTGGGGGCTAAAATTCTATTTTCCCCTAGGATGGGAGAAGAACTTTGGTGTTTACCTTTTGTAATTCTATTCACCTTCTCACCATAACTTTTAAATCTAATTTATGCAGTTTCTTGGACAGCCTCTTGGGAGGATTTGGGGGGCACTTTCCCCAGAAAAAAATCAGATTGCCAAAATTTGGTTTTCTGAAAATGAATCATTTTTTGTCTTCTTGAAACATCAGTGAAGAATGGAGTAGAAACAGGCCAGAAATAAGTTGGGTGCTCTGTGTGTGCAGTGCTGGGCTGCAAAGCCGATGGTTCTGGGTTACAGACCTGAATTTGGCATGAATGTGGCTGATGTCCAGAATAGTTTGATTTGTTTTTCCTCCTATTGCCCATGTTTTCCTTGCTTCTAGGGAACAGAAATGGGAGGAAAGTCTAGAAATTCTGCACTAAAGATTGTTCTTGGTCTATTTGCTGGCAGAGCTGCTGCAGGGACTGCTGTGAGTGCTCTCCAGTCTGCATCTCATAGTTGCATCTGTGTGCTGTGGTGTTTTATCCTGACTATAACAACACTTCTGCTTTTTCAACACTCCTTACACAGCTGTCCATCTCCTCTGGGAGAGTTTTGTCACCTTTGCCAAGGGAAATTGAGGAAGTGTGGTGCTGTGGAGCAGACGGGTTTGAGACTGGAAGGTGCCATTGCTGCAGCTGCATCACAGGACAGCCCGATTTTGAGACAAATTCAAGTAATGTGGGACTCATTACTTGAATTTGTTGGAACGGGGGTAACATCTCCCAGAGTGATGCTGAGTGGCTCCAGGTGCTGGATAGGAATATCTCCAGGATGAAGCCTTCCTTGGAAAGGACAGCTCATCTGCTCAGCTCTGGGGCTTCTGTTGGGCAGCAGGACACCTGAATGTGCTGGGCCTTGGCCGGGCAGCCTGACGGTGACCCCGCCAAGGGCAGACAGCCGTGTCTGCAGCCCCCCAGGCTTAGCCCTGCCTGGCTGCGGCACTGGGGAAGGGTTGATCCCAGCAGGTGTTTGCCATGGCAGGAGGTGCATGAGGCAGCAGACATCCCCAGGGATAAAGCCAGACACCACTGCTGTGCTCTGCCCCGCACTGATCTGTCCTACCTGTGGCAAATAATGCAGCAACAGGTTGTGGGGGTCCCCTCGCCCCCCTGGCCTGTTCTTCCTTGAGAATCAGCAGCAGATTAGCCTGGAGCCCCTCTGCGCAGACAAAAGCTGCCACAAAGGGCATTAGGCTTCGGGATTGGATTACCATGTGGCCACCTGTCATCCCCTCTTTGTAAATTTATCTCACCCTGGGTCCGGTTTTCACATTGGAGAAGTTTGCACTTAAAAAGCCCCCATAAAATCCCCTGCCCAGTGCCTCTCCAAGCAACAGCCTGGCTGAGTTCATCTTGGTATCCCTTCTTATTCCAGACTTCAGAGCTGCGTGGGGCTGGGGATTAGGGCTGTTTGAATGAAGAGAGCCTTCATTACATTAGTTTAAGTGGTTAATAGGTAAAGTAGGCCAATCCATCTTTAGACTAAGCTTATCACTTTGCCTATGAAGGAAATGTCCATTAAAGGAAAAGCTTCTCTTCTGTCCCTTTTGACATGTTAATAGCTCAGGGTTAGGGGCTTGCTCTTTGTCTGTGCAAAATTCATAGCTGTGCAAAATTCATAGCTGTGCTCACAGAGCAACTTCCTCCCCTCACCGAGACCCAGTTGCTGCAGCTCTGCCCTAGTCAGCAGTGCTGAGCCCCACTAGTGCCTTGCTGGCTGGACTGGGTGGGGAATAAAGGATGCTGGGATTCTGCTGGTGCTCCTCACCCTCATTTCCTACTTCCATTTCCTACTCACTAGGCTGGTGCCTCATCCCTTCCCAAGAAGGGAAGTGGGGACAGAGCTCAAATGACAGGTAGAGGCAGAGCTTTGGTGCTGGGACTCTCTGCTGTGGGTTGTTCTCAAGGCCAGAAGTATTTGTGGGTTGGAAAGGGTTAGACAGTTCATAGACACTATGAAATGGGATGATTTGGATGCAGGTGCTGCCTCCAGAGGTCTTTGAACTCCAGGTTGCCAGAAGGCAGGAGGATAACAAGGCAGGAGGGATGGCTTGCTAAGGTTTTCATACTATATTTTCTGCTACAGTTTCTGCTATGGCCTTCAGTGGTGTCTCTGTCGAGCCCTGGGGCTCAGCAGAGCTCCCTGTTTCCCACAGCTTGATTCCCTCTGTCATCTCCCTTTGCCCTCCCACATGGACAGCAGTGGTAGCTGCACCTCTGCCTTTCTCACCTTGTGTCAAGCAGTGCTGGCAGGAGCTGCCCACATCTATGTGCCTGTGAATCCTCCGTGGAAGCAGAAGCTCCCCAGCAGCCCCAAGCTGCCCCGGGTTATCTGTATCCACCCCTGAGCTGAAAGTGGGTTTCTGCTGGACACCACTCCTTTCTCCCAAGGGGCTGCATCCTGCCAGGGCGTCGTGCCTTCTCACCATCTCAGCTCCTTTCTCCTCCCAAAGCAGCAGCTGTAGTTTAGCATGGCCCTTGCTGTCTTGGAGCCCCAGAAGTGGATATGTTTGGGTCTGGATCTGGTCCTCCTTCTACCAAAACATATGGCCAGTGTGCTGTGTTGGAGCTGCAGTGCTCTGCTGGGCCAAGCTGCCCTTCTCCAGCTGTGGCTTGAATGGGAATAAATTCTTCTTGGTGATTTTTCTAGCACTGTGAATCAGACCAGCCAATGTACCAGTTTCTTCTGTCCCTGAGGCTCTGCTGTCTCTGGCTGCCAGCATGATGGATGATGCCTCTGTGGGAGATTATGGAAAACATGGGAAAGCTCCTCAGAACTGACATGCCCATGCAATAAAACTTTGTTTTCCTGGATGTGGTGTTGTCAGAGGTTCAAACCACATCCATGGGCCACAATATTTGGCTTCACTTGCAGCCCTCTTCCTTTCATGCAGCTGCTTTACAAACAAAGCAGAGTCTGAGACAATCTTAGTTTTGGGCTATGCCTGGCACCTATGTGGTACACTGCAGGGAGAGAGAGCAGGAGCAAGGACCTGAGGGCTATTTTTGGTGGATCCAGGTCTTGTACATGGGTTGAAGGTTCTGTTTCTACCTCTGCTCACCTCAGCCTGTGTTGGCCAACCTGAGGGCAGTAGGTGAGTAAATGTGCCTTGTTCTGCTTTGCTTGCTGTGATGGGTCACCAACAAAACGTTCTTAAATTGCCAAGAATTCAGGCAGATATAATCTCTCCAAAAATAACAGTCTGGGAGGTTTAGATTTGCCCAGAACTGAGCACTTTCAGCCACAACTACAGTGTGGGTCCAGGAGATGAACAGCTCTGCAAAGGGACTGACACCAGGCCAATGGATGCCTCTTAGGTAAAGAGTTACTCCCTGCTTTCTTCCACTTATGGTCTGCTCATCTGTATTTGCTGAAATGCTAATTAGGCACCTCTGTTTCCCAACTGGATCAACTGACTTGGCACTCCATCCCCAGCAATTTCCTCCTGTTTCACAGCCCAGTCCTACCCAATGCCTTTCTTGTGCAAGGAGGGGAAAAATAAACCTTGCATCATTCCCATGAGACTGATAAATACTGGCTGTAGTAGTCCTGGAGGAGAAATCAGTCCCAAAATGCAGGGCCCCATACTACCAGCAATCCAATGAACCTGACCTAAAGCTAAAGGGCTTCAGTACAATGAGGGCAACCTGAGAATGTTTTGGGAAGCTTTCTCCTCTCTAGGCAGACCTCAGGCCATTAAGGACTTCATGGGTGGAAAACAACCTCTTAAATCAAGCTGAAAAGCAGTTGGTGGCCAGTGCAGGATGTAGAACTTGGGTTTAATGTGGCCATAAAAGGAGACACGACTTAATGAGCAAATGTTGAAATCTACATCAACCCATGACAAATTTAAGAGTTGCTCTGAGCGTTATTGACTGGCCCTATTCTGTGACAGCATTATGGGGTTGCAGAGTTGGCCAGAAAGGTGAAGGATTAGTCAGAGTTTTATTCTAGTTGCTGTTTTTGGCACACACACTGGCTTCTGCCTTCCAGAAGCTCTCACACCCCAGGTACCTGGTAGACCAGCGTGATTTTTACCTGCATGTGAAACTCCACATGTGTGGACTTGAAATCCCAGCCTTCAGGGTTGCCACCACCTCTGGCCATGACTGGAGGTTTCCACAAGCTGATGTCCTCTTCCTCCACAGTCCAGCTTGTCCATCACCCATTCTCCCAGAGTGCCATGCAGATGTGGCACAGCGACTGTCTCCTTGGGACGCCCTTGTGCACAGGGATTCTCACCTTGGGACTGTGGAGAAGGGCGTTTATGGGCAGCCTCTAAGCAGAGCTCACAGGGAGGATGGAGGTGCAGCCATGGGGTGCCCCTTGCCAGTAAACAGCTTGCACAAAGATAATGCCAGAAGCTAATGAAGTAAAATACCAAGTAGAGTGTGAGCTCACCAATAGTTGCATAAATAGCTACTGACCAAATTTCATAGACCTTGGTATGATTTTCAATGCAAACAGACCTCTCATTCCTGGATCCCCTCTTATTTGCCCTCAGAAAGGATTGGTCATTTTCCTTCATTTGAGTTCTTGATCAGGACAACCATTGGCTTTAGCACAAGATATCAGTGGGTGTTTTAATTGCAATCACAATTGGTGATCTTTGCTGTGGAAGCATAAAAGCAGTGAGGGAGGAGATGGCTGTTGGGAACAGCCTCAATGCGGTGTTGTATGGCTGAGGGAAGCTCAGCTTCAGGCTTGCAGATCACACACTGGCTGCTTATTTCTCTTTGCAGGTGGATGCTTTGAAAACTTAATCAAGTTTTACAGCTTTAATTTCATGCCTGACTCCCCTTTTACCTTTTCTTTTCAACTGTCTCGCAACCCAGAGCAAATGAGTCCATTTGGGCTATAAAAGGGAAGAGCTGGCAAACAGTCTAAAATATTTTAGCTTGCCTAGTGAATAAAAGGAAAAAATTACTCTTCCTGCTTCATGCCATTTCCATAATTTCTACAAGCTCCCTACTCTTTACCCATGCGGTTAATTAGAAATAGCCAGGGAATAAGGTGGAATTGCTGAAAGTTTTAAGTTTTAAAAGTACTTTATGAAGGTATGTCCTGCCCGTGCACTAAGGTTGTGTTCCCCACAGTTGTATCCCATATCCTGAGCTGCTGTAACCTGTGGGGCAGGGGTGGGGTTGTCCTCATTGTCTCCTGGACTGGGGTGTGCTGAAGAGGCCACGGGCAGCTCTTGATGCCCTTCCTAGTTCATGTGAGGAAACAAGTGATAGAGAATAGTAAAGCAAGGGGTGAAGCTGGGTGCAACTGTTTCCCAGTGAACACCTGTGAGCGCAGTCCTGCTGGTGGCAAGCCAGGGAAAAATTCCACCCTGTTGCCTGAACTGGGAAGTTTTGCATTTGGGATGCTGAGGGAAGGTGAGGTGGATGTGCTCTAGTGATCTCCCGCTTCTCTGCTGTACCATCCTCTCATTCCCATGGGGAAATGAGCTCTGGAGTGTGGCTGAGGTCTCAGTGGTGTTGACATGAGCCAGAACAGCCACTTGGTGCATCTCAGGACCCGTCCTGACCAGTCTGGAGCTGGTGTGGTACCTGCAGCCATGGTCGAGGTGCAGAGTGTAGCTCAGCTAATCCACTCATGGATAACTGAGGGATTACTCAGTTGGATTCTAATACAGTGGCCTTTAATAATAATCCCCCCCCTAATCTCTAAATCAATGGGAAATGGATTTCTCTGTATAATCCAAATGGCCTGTGAAGGCATTTTAGGGAGAAGAATGCTTGTGTATCTATATGTGAACATACATGTAACTGCATATGGATATTTTTGTTCCTCTTCCTTGCCCTTCTGACCCATGTCTGTGTGTTTTGCTGGCAGGGACCTGATGCCCAGGACACTGGAGGGGCAGATCACCATGGAGAAGACCCCCAGCTACTTTGTCACCAAG
>VZUI01022990.1:0-23352 GCA_013401135.1 Cettia cetti
ATTATTATTATTATTATTATTATTATTATTATTATTATTATTATTATTATTATTATTATTATTATTATTATTTTCTCTCCTTTATTAAACTGCTCTTATGTCGGTCAATATGTTTTACCTTTTCTCTGGTTGTCCTCCCCGTCCCACCAGGGGCAGGGAGGGAGGCAGTGAGCAGCTCTGTGGGACCTGGTTGTCATCTGGAACTAAACCACAAAACCAGAGACCATGCAAGCCATTCCAGATGGGTTTCAGGAACCTCTCCTTGGGTTACCAGCTGAGCTGTTCCTCTTTCCTCCAGAGAAATGCTCTGCTGCTGTCCACCCACCTGGCTGTCCTTGCTCCTCTGGGTTCTGGCAGCTTTCTGCCCTTGACATGCTGCCTCCCCTTAGCCTGGTTGTCTCAACACTTTTGAGTCCCAGACTGGCAGCTGTGCTCCTGCCAAGACCCTAACTTGTGTTCTTGATGTAACAGGACACAAGCATGGGACCAAAAATGGGAGAATTTATTTTACTTGTGGTCAGGAGCTGTTTGTGCTGTGTTTCTGGTGGCTTGAGAAGCTGTTGTGTTGTTATACATGATGATAGATTCTATCTCAGTCTAACTTCCAAGTTAGTCTTGCTTTGATCAGATGACCTGCAGAGTTCACTCCCAACCTAAATTATTCTGCAATTTATACTGCTATTTAAGCATAGTGCAGATAAGGAGCAGATGATGCAGTAAAAGAACTGGTGAGCATAGCTCAGAATTCAGCAACCAAAGGTGATTCATGGGCCAAAAAATAAGAGAGGAGTCAAGCATGTATCTCTCTTTTGCAACTCAACATATTTGCATAGGCTGGTATTCAAATATTGGCTGGTCTTGATAATCCACTTATTGATAGATCATAGAAATAAAGGTCTGGCATATAATTTTTTAATGAATTTATTTGAAATTCTTAGCCTGAACTCTCCTTAAGAGAGAGCTAGACATGAAATGTTTGCTACTAAGGCTTCACAAGTGGCAGAGGAATCAGCTTATAAAAGAAGGATTAACTTGTAGATTTTCCCACCTCTGATAGGTTATTAACACACTTTTATCCATTTATACCCATTTGAAAACAGCTCAGTAACAGCAGGGCGATCCCAGTTGTTCACCAAAATAAAACTTTCTACAACAATAGGCCTTATTAGTGGTGCCTTTGTATATAAAATTAATTTTGCAGATGACTTGTTACATTACTGAATCATTGAACTTTTATTCCTCATATAACTAAGCATTTGTTTTGCTACTGCAAACACTCACACAAGTAGAAACATCATTGCTCAGCTGTAATTATATGTGCTCTTTCAAAGCTCGTGATGCTTCAGCTGGTGATTTGTGCTCCAATGTCCTTTAACTCCTAGTGCATAGTGTAGCATATTTTCCTTGAATTATAGGAAGAATCATTTGCTTTTGGAAAAATGAATGGTCTTAAATGGTGCCAAAACCTGCTTGAAAGTCAGATCAGCACAGGAATTAGTGCATGTTTTATATCTTTTTATCTGCAGTCTTAGTTACCTGAAGCTAAGTTTATTTTCAGAAGGCGGGCACTGAAAATTTTGCTCTTTTGGCTTGTATGATTAATAACTGTACTGCAAGTTACAGCCTCCCAAACCACCTGGGTTTGTTTTTTTTTATTTTATTCAGGATTCTCTTTGCTTTTGCCATCAGCCTGGGGAGTTTGTGAGAGGGCTGGCCCCATGCCACGGCTCCTATGTGCAGTCAGAGTTCCCTTCAGGGCCATGATGGTTGTGGAGTAA
Source organism: Cettia cetti (assembly GCA_013401135.1). Classification (NCBI taxonomy): domain Eukaryota; kingdom Metazoa; phylum Chordata; class Aves; order Passeriformes; family Sylviidae; genus Cettia; species Cettia cetti. The sequence continues at coordinate 1,779 of VZUI01022990.1, forward strand.
AGATGCAAGTGTGGAGGTACCTGGGATGAGATCTAGTGCAAGCTGCAGAGTATAACCATCCTTTTTTTGGTTCCTGTGGCACAGAGGTCCTTCTGCACTACTGGGTGGCTTCTGAGGCCAGGATGCCTCCCAGTTCTGGGGATTGTTTTGTTGCTCTAGAAGCTGCTGCCAGCCCATGCTGCTGTGCCTGCTCCCAGGTGTATTGTTTGTGAAACCCTTGTATTTGCTTGGCTCGTGGGGTGTGTGCTCTTCCTGCTCTTCCCTACTTCTTGAGCAGATATATTTACCCTCTCTTGTGTTTTTCACCCATAAAGCCTGTCCCATGGTGTTATTTAAGGGTGGATTTCTCCTCTTACCTTATAGCTCTTATTTAGTGCTGGTGATTGCTCTACAAAAATAGAAACTGGTGATTTATGTTTATTCTTGGTAATAAATGACCTTGGGACCTGGTCTCTTAGGACCTAAACTGTAAATAATTAAGCTTTACCACTATGGAACCCTCACTCAACCCAGGCTGGTTTTAGCTGTAATTTTATAACTGTTAAATTTTAATTTCTTTCCCAGACACTGTAGCGTGGTCCAAAAAACCCCAGAAATTAAAAGCAATGCGCACCTCTTTTTTTTTATGTACATGAGATAATAAATGCTGTGCAGTCAAAAAACCAAAAGCTGATGTAACTGCAGAGCAGCCATGTGTTAATTCCAACTTGGCCTAGCAATTCCAGACAGGAGCAGGCTTTCAAGCTCCTTGATTCCTTGTTCATTTTTCAAGTTCATCAAACTATAAGATTTGGGCATCTGACTTTTTTTCTTGAATAACCTGATATTGACAATTGAGATTTTTTTAAACTTCATCTCCAAATAAAAGGGAGTATAAAGGAAACAGGGAAGGATGCAATTTTTCAGTATTAGTTGATGAAGTGGATGATTGTAAATTTCTGAATAGATTAAATACTGTTTCTAATTTTTTTTAATTTTTTTTTTATTTTATTTTTTTTTTTTTTAGTTTGGGCGATTCAAAAAGTACCAGTTGTCTCTCATGGTTTAGGTTTTTCAGCCAGGAAAGACTAATTTATATTCTGGGTATTCTTAGTAGACTGATCTGTGAATTGCTCAAATTAAAGTGTGAGATTTAGTCCAGCAAGCGTATTGTGGTAAAAATAAATTATTGAATGAGGCATTTGGAAGTGAGTGTTAAAGATGACAAAAAATATCCAGCTGAGTGCACTACTACACACCCAAATATTACTTTTTCTTCTGAGAATCATCTAAGTGCATGGGAGAACATTGATTTTCAGGATGTAGGATTTTTCAAAAAAAAGCTGTGGATGTTTCCTCCCTCCTCTGCTGTAGTTCACTCCTGGGGAGGAGGGAATGTCCAAATGCCATTTCTGAGTAAGAAACCCTCTTGTGGTCAGGCCAACAGCATGAGTCAGGAGTGAGAGAGTTCTTCCTCTCCTTGCCTCCACTCAGACATGTTTGGAAATCTCTGGAAAAGCATCTGTGGTCAGTTTGGCGTTAGTTTTTACTGTGTATTATCATCTTGCATAATATCCCCCTGGAGCACACTAAAACATGAGAAGGAGAGGAACACCAGATAAGAGCAACCTAATCTTAGGGAAGTGCAAATTACGTGACGTCACAGTTTACATATCTCCATTTCAGGAGCAATCCAGAGGGTATCATCCCCATCATTAGAGAAGTTTTACTAATTTATGCACCCAGGACAATTTGCAGTGGTTAAAATCTTGTTTGTTAACCACTGAAAGCAAGTACCACCTGCTGCAGCTCTTAGTGTTAATATTTCATTACTAGGAATGAGGGTGCTGTGCAATATGTGCCCCAAAATTTGAAGTAGAACCATCACCACTGGTTTCATGCCTACCCGAGCACTTTGTCCTTCTTGTCACCTGCCAGAGCTGTGACACTGTGCTAGGGCTGCAATGCCTCTTCTGCTCACTCTGAAAGGATGTTTAGCATCTCCTGAGCTTCCAGACTGCACCAAGCCCGAGCAAGAGAGGGAGGCCACGCTGTTGCTGGTGCAGGAGTGAAGTGAGCTGGTGGTGAAGCCTGGGAAAGCAGTGCCTGTGCTTCTGGTGTGAAACTACCCAGTGCCAGGGAGGGGACAGCCCTGGGCACAGTGAGAAGCAGCCATCTGCTAAATAATGCTCAAATTTGGCAGGGCTGAACAGCACAGGAGCTCCTGGTGCTCGCCAATCGACCTGGGCAGCAGGAAAAAATGTTAGGACATCTGTCCAGGGATTTCCCTGCTTGTAGAGTAATGGATCCCCTCCCTGACAAAAATCGATGTTTTTTTCTAACATGTTCAAGCAGAAGCATTCAAACAACCTGGGAACTTTTGGAAAAAGAGCTATGCATGGCCTTCACTGGGGAAAGAGTCAGTGAGGAAAATGGGGGCAACAGGGCTTGACCTTTCAGAAACAATGAGGGTGTTTGAGGTTGCTGACCACAAGGCCCTTTTTGGAACCTAAAGCTGTGTGAGTTTTCTCCCCATCCTGAGGTAATGAGCTCTCAGTATATTCCAAATAAGCACGGGTTTGGGCAGGTCTCAAAAGTGCCAGCTGGAAGCTGTCCTTGGTTTAGCCTGGGTGTGAGAATCCAGGTGTGAGGCCCCTCACAAAGTTCCAGAGAAACTCCTGGGTGACAGGATTGCTGTGGAAGTGTGACAGGAGAGGAAGTGCAGTGTTGTTGTGCCCTCAGCACTGCATTTCCACTGGCTGAAGAAATCTTGTGTCTCACCTGCTTTTTTTTGGGGGGGGGTTGGTTGTTAAGATTTTCAAGAGGAAGTAAACTGGAAAGTTTGTGTTTAGGAGGATGATCTTGTAGTGGGAGAAGGGCTGAATCCAATGGCTTTCTCACTTTCTAATTTCTTGACCCACCAGTGTGATTAGAGCTGAGATCTTATTTCATATTCTGTTCAGAGAAAACAGGTGGGAATATCTCCCATTAACATCACCTGAGAGCCTGGCACTGGGTGAGATGTTCCTGTGCTGTAAAGAACTGAGTCACAAAGCTGAATAATGGCAAAGGAAGCAAATTTTTTTGGATGTGTAGTTTGCCTAAATGTCACCTTCAGTGCTCAGGGCTGCAGCTGTGCTGTTTTCCCTTCAACAAAGGGCATGAAGGTGGCTTGGCCAGCCTGACTAGATATTAATTGTGCAGATGCCTTTGGGGAGAAGCATTGACCTTGTGCACGGGCAGAGAGTGATTTGGTGACAGCTCTGTCCCCACCAGGCAGTGCCACGTCCCAGTTTGTGGCCTGGCCCCCACCAGCCCTCCTGTGAGGCTGGTGAGGAGACAGCCCCAGCACCCCTGGGCTGGGTGACAGGAGTGGCCCACAGGGTCGTTCCTGGAGCTGATGCCTTCAGTTTTAACTTTCATATACTTCAGATTCTGTACTGCCTTAGTGTGTGACTCTGAACTTTATATAAAGTGTTAGCAAGTTCTCCTCACAGTTTACCCAGACAGAACAATCCTTTCCCAGCCCCAGAACCAAGGACTCCACTGCAGCTTCAGGCCCAAAAATTATAAACAACAGCAAACTGAGGAGAGCAACCTGAGAGGGTGGGACTGCATCACCTGAGGCTGTAATTGCACAATTAACCCCAATATGGAAATGGACCAAAAATTATAAAAGTGTGAAAACTCCTGACTCAGAGCCCATCTTGGGCAGAGCCACAGACAGGCTCTTGTACTGCCCAAGGTCCATCCTTTGAAGGCCCTTTAATAAATAATAAATTCCTGCTTTATTCCTTTAGCTCTGCCCAGCCTCTCTTCCAGGCAGCCTCTCCAGGCATCAGAGGAGGTGGCTCAGTGTCACCCAGAGCCAGGCTCACACCTTGTGGGTATTCTGGGGACTCCCAGAATTATTAAACTCCTCCTGGATGGAGAAAGGTGGAATATCTGACAATCTTCCTGCTATCCTACTAAAACACCTTATCTTTGTGCTGGATTTAATTGGGCCATAACCTCAACTGCTGCAAGCTGCAGCTTGCTCCTCTTCCCTGGATTTCACACTGGCACCTACAAAGAAGTTGATATTTCTACATCAACATTTTTGCATCCATGGAAAGGCAGAAAGAGGTCATAGCCAATTAGAGGAGTAATTGCAGCTGCCATTTCACCTAAACCTGTCTGTGAATGAGTTTTTAGAAAGCTTAATGCAATAGCTGGGAAAAGTAAATTACCACTAAAAATAAATAGAATCCCACGTCTAATTCTTTTGGTGTCTCTGTTGGGAAAGGCAATATTTATAATTGTCAATGTTAATTTTCTCAGTGAGCATCCAACCCAATCAGACAGGAGATGAAGGACAGTTGTAGGATGGACGGCAAGCTGAGTCCCCATCTTAAAGACCTTGGACAATGAATGTCAGGAATTTTTGAGTCTCCACTTGAATTTCTTGAATAACTTTTTTTTTTCCCCTCAGAAAGTCTGCCATAGATGTGCATGAAAAAAAAGGAAAAGGAGGAGAAAAGCATAAGGCTGCATTAAACAATATGAGGAAAGAGTAGAGGTTATGCAAAGTTCAAGAAGCAAAGGGATATGGTTTGGAAAAACACTGAGATAATGAAAGATAATATATAGATGAAGTAACTGCAATATTGTTCCCCCTGAAACTTGCCTCGTGGGCTCCCCAGGGAAAATAGAAGTTGACATCTGCTTGCTTTGGATTGTCTAGCTGGAAAAACACATGAGATGATACCCATGAGACAACATCCTTGTGGGCCAATTGCAGTGCTGATAGGAGGGAAAAGTGCTACAGGAGAGAGGAGGAAGCAGCAAGCCAACTATTCTTGATCAAACAAGACAGAGGAATAGGATATTTTTATAAGCCTGGGTTAACACTGATTTGATGCAGGTTGTTACCTTTTTTTCTTTTTCTAAAATTAAGACTCTAGTGTGTATTTTTTGGGTGTGTTGTGGATAGAAGCAGTGTTAATTTGGTTTAAACTGCAACTTGGATTTTTAGATTGTTTACTGAGAAGAACTTTTTGAGAATAAGGCTAAGGAGACCCTGGGTTTCCCCAGGCTTTGGTGATAGCCTCCCTTATTAGAGGCCCTAGGAAGAGAACTTTTTGGGAATTACCTTGGCACAGTTGCTCCTGCCTTAAGGTTGTGAGATGACTTCCTTCCTTTCCAGGTCCATTTCTGTGATTGTTTTGGAAACTGTTTCAAAGAACACTGAGTTTTGGGGAAGCACATATGAACAGGCAATTGCTTTGTTCTGAATAACTTCCCAATAATTTGGTCCAAGCTCTTTTTTACCCTGGGTCTGCAACAGACATGCCTTAGGTCAGCAGCAAGTTTCACACCAGATTTCCTCATGAATGCATAGAAGTCTAAGTATTTATGTCACTATGCTCCTTAATTCTTTATATGTTTTATGTCTAAAATGTGAATATACTTTAACCTCTTTTTATCATTTTTAAATAGCATGGAGTTCAAAACAGTACATGTTTAACATTTGAAACATTGTACCAAGATATCTGAAAGCTCTTTTTCATACAAGGAGTTCTTTAAAAGCTTTGGGTTTATTATTTTCTTTTTTTTTTTTCTTTCAGTTGCTTCTCACAGTAACATAAAGGCAAATGTAATGGAAACAAATACTAAGTTCTGGGAATGGCAAAATAGCAAAAGGATAGGAAGAGAAAGAAAAGTTCTGCTTTTCATAGGACTTCAGAAGTCTTTGGGAGCTTGCTAGAAGTGCTGGCTCTAGTCCAATGTGCTTTTATTGGCATATATGAACAAATTACCCAGGGCACAGCTATTTTTCTTACTGTAGTAAAAACAGGGGCTCTGAATAGAGGCTTTGTGTAGGAAAAATATTTTTCCTTTGAAACTGGCTACGAGTTTAAAGTTTATCTAGTGTGCCCCCTGGAAAAGGGAAAAACCACACTTTTCAATCTCACAGAATAGAAAATGTATTCTAGTTTAGGCAAGTCAGAGCTCTATAAGTAAAATTTACACGTTGGTGAGGAGCTGATATAGTTTTATAATAAACAGCATCATTGTTTTAGTGGCATAAAATGTGAGAGGAAGCTCTGTTTATATTGTTTGTGGCTGTGTGCCTCGAAAGTTTTCTATGGATCCTTTCCCTCCAGCATCCCTTGCAGCTCTCTGACGTTTCCCAGCCACATGGGTGTAGCCAGGAGGATAAGGGCGTTCTGGAAAATAGTTTTTAAGATAACATTCATTGCTCTGAGGACTGTCTCCAGGGGTAATTCTTCTAATTCCAGCTGGAGCTGGAGCTCACTTTGGTGTGGTGTCATTGTTCTTCAAAATCTGGCAGTGTCCTGGAGCAGCAGGGTCCCCAGTGAGGGCCACTTGTGCAAGATCCCCATAAATTGCTGAATCAACTTGAAACATCAAAACCTAATTATTTAACCTTTCTGAGGCCCATAGGAGGGTAACCTGAAGGGAGATTTTAGAGGAGTTCTTCTTAAGTAATGTCTAAGGTCATGAGAATTGCCTCTAGAACAATTCTTGTGGAGGTTGTGAATGGCACAGTGGAATTTCCCCAGCCTCACCTGTGGTCCCTCCAGCCAGGAAAGGATCAAAAAGCATTCCCTCACGTGGCTTTTCAGCTCCTTCCCTTTCTCCTTTCCACCTTCCCACCCACACTTATTTCACACACATTCATTTCTAATAAAAGCAGCAGCTGAAGAACAATGAACTCATGTTCAGAAGGATTTTTGAAAATTATCTTCCTCCAAAATCTGTGGGAGTTTTCTGAAAAGCAGAGCTCCACTGAGGTTTCCTGGGGCCAGGACATCTTGGGCTTCTGTCACACACTATCTGACATTAGTTTTTAAAAAATTGACATTAAAAAAATGCCTCAGCAAATGTTTTCTATTGAATGAAAGAGCAAATTGCAATAAAATAACTGTTGTAGCATTTCAAAATCCCTTTCCAGTGACAGTTTGTTAAATTTGGCTTGGTAACCATCAATGACAAATTCCTGGGAATATTTTCTTGTGAAATTCAAACTCATTGAGGTCATTGCAGCAAAAACCACTTTGTGGTGGTTATGATTTATCTTTTATAAAGGTTTTTAATTTTGTCATCCTTAATCACTGGGTATTCGCTGGAAACCAAATATGTGATTGTAAAGGCATTAAAATTTTAAAAAGTATATATACTTTTACTTCTGAAAGTCAAGCCTGTAAACTTGCCAAGCCTGGGCATTCACAGCAGAGACTGCTTTTGAAAATGTGAATCTGTGAATTGAGTTGGAAAATAATCATATTTATGCATTTGATTCAGGTAATTTAAAACAAAACCTTAAAAATACAACATTCATTGTATCTATGTTCCTGGAATGGAAATACCCATAGAGGAAGGGCTTGGCCAAGATAAATGGGTGAGAAAGTTGTATCTGTACATAAATGATTGCAGCTAGAAAACCAGAGACACGGAACACCTGAAGTTAAAATCTTATTTTCTCCCCACAAACTGTGGGATCTGCTATTGTCGAGCCCATTTTCTTCCAGGAAGCAGTTGCTGAGTTACATCAGTGCACTGTAAATACTGTGGCAGGGTGTGAGCTCAGTCAGCTGTGGCCTCAGCTCGGTGAGTTCCTTTACACTTGGCTCACTTTGTGCTGAATAATCCCAGCCCTGACGCGTGGGGCTGATCGCTCGCGCTCGGATCTTTCAGATAAATCCTTTTGAACTGCAATACGTTCCTTTTTTTTTTTTTGGGCTACAAAAAAATTGATGCTGAAGTTCTCTGGTGGCCTCAACAAACCTCTCCAGCTGATGCTGGGATGCAGGTGAGTTATTTAGTGCCTGAAAAGTGCTGAGAGCTGTGCAGGCTCAAGGTCAGGCATCCTCCTGCACAGTCACACGCCTGTTTGTAACCTCAGGTGAGGGGGAGCTGTCCTTGAAGTTTGTTGTTTCAGATTCATGCTTCAGAAGGAAAAACCATCAAGGAAATGCTGTGTGATAGAGGCTGTTTGACCTCACTCTTCTGTGAGAGCAAACAAGTCACACAGCTCTTCTCGTATCTCCATTCTGCTGTGGAATAAGAAACCATTTTGGGTTTCCTGATTGGTGTATTGAGGTATTTCAAGTAGAAAGGAGAAAAATGAAAAGTAATGTTCCCTTGAAAAATATTTTTCCCAGTGCATTTTTTCTCAGTGAAAACAAAATAATTGTGGGTTTTGACTGCATTAAATTGAATATCTCAGTTGGTCAGGTGATGGTGTTAAGGGTTCTTTTTTTTTCATAGATGGGAAAATTGAACAGATTTGTTTGTAAAAGTCAGTGAGTGTTGCTGCTAGGGTTTAAAATAGCTTATAGGGCAACTTATCCTCCAATTTTATTTAAAAATTAATTTGCTTTCCCTGCCTTTTCTCTCTTCTGCCTCATTTTCAGAGTCTCTAGGGATGTGTTGTCACCATGTGGACACTGTGGATCTAGGCTCCTTCTCGTGGTGTCTCCTCCTAGCAATGAAAAATACAACAGGTAGTGATCTGGATGGCAAGTCAGGAGCAGCAGTTTCCCCCTAGATTCAAGACAAAGTAGTTTTTGTAGGCTCCAGAATTTGAAAAAAAAAAAAAATCCTGTAAGACAGGGCAGGTTTTAAGGAAAACACACAGCTCTGTGCTGAAAGTGCCTTGTGAAGCAGCTGCAGGCAAACCTCTGTGTGAGGCAGGGCACAGGCTGGACTCAGATTATTGCCATTGTTGCTGCTTTTCACCACAGCTTCACAACCTCATGTCTTTGAGAACAAATTTGACTTCTTAAGTGCTTTATGTGTTCATGACAAGGAAAACCTGGTTCCTTTTAGGAGGCTTGCTGACTAGATTTGGAATGAATTCAAATACTTTCCAGGAATCATTTGTTAATTTAATATTTTCATACCCACATGACGTTGCAAGTACATTGACAATATTAGGGGAATATTTTAAATTACTTCTGAGAATATGAATACTCTGCTGACTTTTCTTGTTTTATCCCCGAAACTTTTATCGGTGATGTTTGCTTTAGATTGTGTTACCTAAAGTCATGAGGTTTTGCATATCACTCTTGTGAAACCTTGTCTGCACATTATTTGAGTTCAGGAAGTTGGAAGAGTTAGTCAGCATCATTAGAATAGTATGTGCTTATTCATTAAGTTTAATTTTCAAACTTTTAGATTTGTTATTAAGCTCCACTGTAAGTTTAGCCTTATTCCTGATTTGCTGTTGCCTGACCAATAATTTTTCAATTGTACCTATTTTTTCTCCTTTATTAAGCAGGGGCCTTTTTTTTTTTTTTGTTTTCACTGAACTGCATGGAAACTGCTTTTTAATTTCTTTTTTTGGGTACCATAGAGAAAATCTAAATCTTACAGTAAGACACAGAGCATGAACCCTTGCCATAGTAAAGTTTGAGGCCCTCCAGATACATGTTTGCATTCTGAGCACTTTACTGGTGAAAAAGATTCAATAAACAAAGCTAAATCATCAAGGAATGCCATCAGTGGGTGGTCCACAATGGTTTGGAGTGTTGAAGATCATCAGGAAGCCACTGGATGTTGCTCCTGCTCAACTTTATCTTGTTTAATTCAAAATTGCAACTTGCTACAGACTTAGAAATTGATACTCTATGTGAGTAGCTGATGGACTTCAGTGACTTCACCAAAACTGAAGGAAGCAAATTTGTGACGATAAAAATTAAATCTTGCCACATTTCTATTAAACAAAATTAAAGAGGTCTTTTTTTTCCCCCCTCTTCCTTCTTCATGTTAATTTTTACAGTCTGGTTGGAGTAGTCATTATTATATGGTTTCAGTTCAGCTTTTGTTATGAACTGTGCCATGCCACGTTTAATATTGTCCCTGTGTCATCTCAGTTATTAATGGGCTAATAACTGTGGATGGATGGTTAAACCAGTTTCATTTGGGCAACTAGAAGCTGTTGTTTAGCTCTGTTGGAAGTTCTTGCATTTTTTTGGCCAGAATGACAGGAAAACTTTATCTAAAACAACACCTAAAGACATTATCTTACTAACCTTTATATGCTCTAGAAGTTTCTAGAAGTTGCCATTTCTAAAGTGATGGTTTTAAAGTTGTCTGTGTTCTGCAAGCTGACTTTCAAATTAGTGTCTGGAGTGCCCTCTTTTGAAATCTAATGATCTCATATGAAGTGTGATGTATCAAAGAATAAAAGGAAATCAGGGAAAAAAAATCAGGGAGTACAAAGAAGGGAAATACAGCTGTGGTGTCTCTGCTGGGTCAGCAGAATTCACCAGTCAGCAGTTTCAAGGCAGTTTTGGTTTTATTAAAAAAAAAATAAAATTAAACAAACAAACAAACAAAACCCTTGCAAACAACAAACCCACCAAAAACCCAAAACAGGACAAGTTTTGGTACATCTCTCTTCAAGTGGAGGTACTGAGTGTGTTGTTGTAGCCACATTGGAATTTATGGGATTTATGAGTAAAACCAGTATCTTTTGCCAGCTCGCTACTCTACCTGACAGAAACTCGCCAAAAATGCTGATTTTTATGGTATATTATAATCTCTTCTTTCTACTTTCCTCTACAAATTCCTTCATATGCCATGGACTCCTTCCTCTTTAGACTGCTCTCTAAGTGTGGAAGGTTTTTTGTTTGGATTTTTGGGTGTTTTTTTTTTATCCTTTCTTTTTCCTTTTATACAAGTTATTCCAGCTGTGGTGATACATTCTGCAAGGATTTCATAATGATCTTGATCTTGGTAATTAATACCCACGTTGCTTTAGATGAGGTGGTTAATTCTCTAATTAAAAATAGCAGTGATTGGTGGCTTCAGTGCTTGGCATATTTATTAACGTTCCTTTGTTGCAATGGGGATTTTAAGTCTTTGAAGCTTTTGTATCTGTAAAGCTGTTTTCTTTTCTTTCAATATGGTTAATTACAAATCATGGCCCAGACCTGGGTGAAAGGGATGGAAATAGGCTGCCATGCCAGAATAAAAACCTGTTTTCAAGCAGGGTCTTTATTAGTGTGGCAATAATAAGGATGAAGTCTATGAACACGAACTATCTGAAGTTTATTCATTCAGTTCTTCCTGTTGCTCTTCATATTTTGCCCCTTTCTCAAAATAAAAGACAGCTGTCTTAATTGTATTGTTAGAATATTTCTTTAGCAGTGAATCACTGGGAAATATCATAGTAGGAAAATGACTTCCAGGGTATTTTTTTATCTTGTTAGTTTTTCCCAGTGGAACTCTTCCCTTTTAGCTAACAATTACTGTTCTGAAGACAGGTCTTGCATTAACATATTAAGTCTTCTGCTTTGGTTGGTAATTATGACAACAAATTTTCTTAATAAATTTATCCTATCCCTCCTGTTGAAAGGAATTCTACTAATGAATTTAGCATGCTTCTTCTTAGTGAAGGAGTCAGGGAAGAGTATGAGATTTCAGAAAGTGTTGGTGAAAATCAAAACTCTCTGAGGCTGGCAAAGCACTGATCGAGCTTGTGAGCTCTGCTGCACAGTGGAGGAAGATGTGAATACATTTACAATACATTTACAATACATTTATAAATCCCCTCTGGCTTCTCTGTGCCTTGTCATTGTCCCCTGTCTGGACAGAGCTGTATTTTTTATTTGTTACTGTCTTTAGTTGCTTGAAATGCTTCTACCCCTGTGACCCCTTACACAAACAGGTAAATAATATTCTGGGGTGAAGTTCAGCTTTCTATAAGGAGTAAAATTCAGGCAGGAGAGGGAAACACATCCAGTCCTTTCCTCCCCACCTCCAGGTTTGCTTAGCAGGAACCCCAGTTAGTTACCACTGCATCCAGCACTAAAACAGGAGGCAACAAAGTGCAGATTTGCATAAACTAAAATGCACTGTAATTAGTGCTAATGGCCATGCTGGACAACTGCTCTGAATGCAGAGAGGTCCTGAAGGAAACTGCATTTTCAAAATTATTTTATTGTGGCTATTCTATTAACATGTTTCCTGGTGCTTGGACACAGGAGTGAATATTGGAGTATATACAGCTCAGAAAGCTTCAAACCCCCCTCATAAATATAGAGTGGCTTGAGAGAGGCAAAGGGGTGGGGAATCAAGTTCATCTGTTTTGTGTTCAAACTGCAGCACTTGCAGGGCCTGGCTTTCAATTTTCTGCATTGATTGTCACTGTCATCTTTCCTAGCATCCAGCTTTTGGATGCTCCAGCCTGCTGAACAGAAAACTGAAAACATTGCAGAGCAAAGCTGCTCCCAGCTCCACTGAGGGCAGTTTTTCTCAGGGAAATTCTGACATCAGTGCACTGAGGAGGGAAAATCCCCAGGGATCATTTCAGAAGTATTACTTCCTAATGCATTCATGTGCATTTTGGTGTTTATCTCGAGGCAAGATGTCCAACAACCAGCAGAACTCGTGGTTGCTCCTGGTTGTGCTCTGAAGAAAGTCCCAAAGCAGAGGGCAGCAGCAACATTTCATCTGGCTCCACAGTATTTCTGTCAGGAGTTTCCCATTTGTAAAATGGAAGTGAAGATCCAAATATAGGAGAGTAATGGGACAGAACAACAAGGTAGACAGGAGGAGATAAAAAATTGTTTAAAAATTTAGCAGGAGCAGGGAAGGTGTTGGTGAACAGGGTGAGGTTTGAGAAGAGACAGATGAAAAATGGCAAGTCACACAGCAAGTTAAACAGCTTTTGTACATTCTGTAGGTCAGCAGTGCTGAATGCTGTGGGGTTTTTACTGAATGCACAGAGAGCTGTGAGCACACAGATTTTTTTTTTGCTGTATTTTTTTTGTTCTTCCGAAATACTTTTAAAAGGGAAGGGTGGAGGGAGAGTGTCCTTATCTGACCTGGCTATATTCTCTAGGGAATAGTGTTACCTTGCAGTAGTGCTCTGCTTTTTGTTTAGGCTGGGTTTACAGCCTGTGCTCCAGCTGGGGGAGAATTTGGGGGGGTTTGGGGGATACATGATAACATTTAAAGTCATTAATGTTATTAATAATGACACTTTCTTAACCAGTAGACAATAATCATTCCAGCCATTATTTTATTTCCTGCCTGTGCTGTCTTTTCTCCTTTAGCCCTTCCTCCTCCATAAATTCTAAAATATCCACATCATTAAGTTGTTTCTTGTTTGGTTTCCATATGATATTGTGATCTGCCTCTGGGTGGGACTGATCATTTCAGGATGAGTGGAAAAGAGCACCAGGCTCTAGAATATCTAATTTTCTCTAATGAGACAGCTCTGCCTTTCTAGAAAAGGTGGTTTGTGTTTTTGTTTTTTTTTTAATAAACTGGGGGATTTTGTTACTTTCCAACTCCTATTAGGAAATGACATAGCAGGACACGTGAGTTGTTGATGTGTCACATAAATTGCATTGTTTTCACAAAGATGGGGAAGACAAAGGTTTTTTTACATTTTGGCATTTTTTTAAAAAGATGAGTATTTGTGAGTGATAAAATCACTTTGTATACTGGCAGGATTACCACCTGTAACTGCTGACCAGTGGAGAACCAAAACACATCTGTCTCAGAAATGGGTTCTCTGTTACAAAGGCTGGACCCTTGTCATTTACAGAGCAGCTGATTATCAGTATCCTTTCAAAAATAAAGCAGATGGCAGCAGGAAAGTCCTAGGTGGATTTTGTTGTTGAGGTAATTTTTCAGGATTCTTTTTTGTTTTTCAAAATATAATATTTACAACTATTTTAAACTGATTTTAATTATATATTATTTTAACATACTTAAGGATATATACAATGATATTTGTCTTATTATTAATTATTATTGTATCTATTTTCTTATGACTCTTTTCTTCTGGAAATCCTACTTTCCTGGTTAAAAATATTTCTTTTTCAAAGCAGGCAAGGCTTTTTTTTTCTTTTTTGGCAGAATCCTGAGACTTGACCATTTTTGGTCATATTCACAAGCAAACTGTTGATATTCCAGGCCTAATTGAAGAGGGATTGTACAGTTAATTGTGAAGGATGTTTATTTTAAAGTCTAGGACACCAGCACAGGTTGGGCTGAGGTGAAAGGGAAGATTAAAGAGGAAGTGGAATTTATTAACAGGCTCCTGGTTGACAATGGCTTTGCAGTGTGCAGGGGGTGACTTTTGCTACAGGACTGACTGGTTATAAGAGATGAAAGAGCATTTGAGATGAGAAACACAGCAGAGAAAGCTGTACAAGGGAATAATAAAGCCCTGCACACACTGTTACCCTTTGTGGTTTTTCACTTTTCTTCGTCTTGCACTTAATTAAAAGAAAATTAAAGAGTTTTCCTTATTTTTTTTTTTATTTTCCCTGAAACATTTAGGTTGAATGAGATCAAATTGTCTGATAATTTTGGGGAGCCACGAGTAGCTTTTTGATGCTGTTATAAATATTTGAACTAATTATAAATAATTAAGGTAAGGGGTTTGTTTGTATTCACATTTCTTGCATGAAATTGCAGTAGCATTGAAATTGCCATGGCAAGGTGGCTGTCCTGGCTTTCCAAAAGCACTGGAAAATTGCATGAGGGACAGGAAATATTGTTGGCTTTACTCAATATCTAATAGCAAGTGGTGTTTTGTTTGCATTTCAGGTAAAGCTGACTAAAACTTTTATGTTTGCTTGGCAGAGCAGGCTGCTTTTTTTTTTTTTTAATAGTCAACATTTTTGACTTCAGATTTTCAGTATCTCTTCATTCAAAATATAATTCTGAAGCTTTTTGTATTTAAGTGGTGTTGTGCCTTACAGTGGGCAAGTGTTTGGTCATGAGAGATGGTTTCTTTCCCCAGTGTGGAAATCTGCTGCTCAGCTTTCTTGCTGCTTTCAAACTCGGCATGTCACGCTGACTTCAAAGGCTGCAGCTGGAAATTCTAATATATTACAGTTCTAATATATTACATTCCTTCTACTTAAAATATCTGCTTCACCACCTCCATAAAATTGAGTGAATACAAATACAAACCAAGTATTTGTCAGATTAAGATGTCAGAGCAGTGGAATTATTCTGAGAGAGTTTTAAACCAAGGATTTGGGGTTTCTTTCCCCTCAGATCTCACTTTAAGGCAGATAGTTGCAGAATTTGTTATAAATAGGCCTATGAAAAAGACCACAAATCATAAAAGATCACGACAAAGAGAATTACTAAACAAGTGCTGCCTTAAACAACGTGTGGATGGAAAGTAAAGTGGGGCTACCAAAGAGCAGTGGAGATAATTTGTGTGTTTTGGATGTGGTGCCTCTTTGGAAGCTAATCACAGGGTAAACTGCTAAGCAGGGCAGCAAATTGAGCGTGGCTGCAGAGATGATAAGAATTAAAAGCTGATAGGAAGTGTTGAAGAGCTCAGTGAGCTGGGGAGGAGCACTCTGAGCTGCTCTGGTCCAGGCAGTTGCACAGAGAGCTGGCAAATTCTGCTGAGAAAATGAATGCTTGTGTCCTTTCAAGTCCTGGGACAGTTTCAGGATGCTTCCCAAAGGTTGTAATTGCTAATGAATTGAGCAGCACTCAGCATGAGTAGTAATTTAATGGAGACAGCTGTTAAGGACTGCACTCCAGAAAATGAGTCTTAGAGCAGCCAAACAGCTTGGATGTGTGAAGGAGCTGTGGGGCAAAATGTGCTTGTGTCACCAAAGAGGTCCTGCAAGGAGCAAAGATTTCAAAGAAAATCAAAGAAATTTAAAAATTATAAAATAAATACATAGATAAATAAATTAATAAATAAATATTTAATTAGCAAGCATGTCCCCACTAAAAGCAACACCACGCTTCCCCATGATTTCACTTGGCCTGTCAAACACACCTCTGTTCTAGTTAGCTTTGCTAACTGCATCTGAGGCAGCGGGTGCCAGGGGTTCCTCAGGTATAAAAACTCTGTTCTCAGCACAGAGCAGCAGCTTGTGTGCCTCTGGAACTGGCTGGTGGATTCAGGGCTCAGCACAGGCTTTGGTTGTCTTTTTGCATGGAAGAAGGAAGTAGCAGAATAGGTGTGGGCACTCAGTGGGTCCTGGCAGGCCAAACAGCTGCTGCTCCTTTGTAAAAACAGGAGGAGAACAGTTCCTGTGAGCAGTGAGTGACTCAGGACCTCAGAAGATGAACCTCTAGTGCAAACAGAGCAGGCTGTGCTTGCTTTGGAAAAGGAGCTTTTGCAGGTACAAATTTGATCTGATCTACTTCTGACTGATCTGCAGGTGTGGCTGAAATGTAGAGGAATATTCAAATTAATATTGTTCAGGTATGTACGTAAATGAAAGGATATTTGCCTATGGTGAATTTGAATATTGAAAGGGTTATGAAAGTCACTTTGTAGGGCTAGTTTTAGCTTCAATGGACATGTTATTAAAGGCAGAATTTTTTAAAACTGTTTTATGGTGGCCTTCTCAGCACTGCTTTTATAGGAAAGGTTTCATTTGGCTTGCCAAACTTTCAGGTTGTTAAGCACTGCTTAACACACACACACACACACACACACACAAAAGGTTTTTTAAGTACCAAAATAGCTAACCACATTTCCTTTTGTGCTAACAATTGCATTTTAATTTGATAATGCATCTTTCTAACAATTCAGCTGATATGTTTCATAGAAAATGTATCAAAAGGTCATCTCAAAAGTTGCATTTGCAAGAAATGAATTGAGGGTTGAAACCAAGCACGCCTGAATAATAAAGTTGCCATTGGGAACAACTTGTTCACTTTTGCAGTAGATGTTGTTCTTTGTTTAGTGAGCCTTTTATTTCTACAGCTATTCCTAAAGACCATTGTACGAAAAATAATAGCTTTGTTCACTAAATTATAAATTATTTGAAGCAACAACTATCAAATCGCTACTGGGAGAAGTTCCATAGCAGGTCTTTGAGCCATCACTGGCACGCAGTCAATAACAATTGATCTTGTTGATGCAATTTCGTCCCCATTTCAACCATAATTTTCTCATTATATTTGTATTATTACCTCTGTGTTAAACCTTCATCTTGTAGGAGGCTTCAGTTCACGTGCTGCTCTTTTTCCCAGGTCGTTTTTCCCAGTGAGCGACGGTGAGAATGAACGGGCACATATCAAACACTCCTCCCGGTGGATATGGAAGTTACTTCCCTCAAATGAAGTAAGGTCATGCCTTTAACAGACAAAACAGTGTTGTGCTTCCTTCTGTAGGCTTTCATTTCAGACAGAGCTGTAATCAGTAGGTGCCACTGGAATTTTAAAATGGTTTTTTCTGTAGAGGAGTGAGGGGTTTGCAAACGGCGGAACCGAAGTGACAGATATGATCAGACTGATTTTTGTGTGAGCTCAAGGGGAAGCTGTTCCTGCCTGGGCTCATCTGGAACAGGAAAATAAATTGCTGTAGCCATAACATCCTTATTACGTTACTCAGAGAGGTCTTTATGTGCAGAAGATGTTTAAGGTTAGCTCTGAGTGAGTGCGTTTGTATGCATAAAAGATGAGGCTGCCTCTCCCATCTGTGAGAACAGAACTGAGCAACTGCTACCTGAAAGTGTTACCTTGCCTAAGATAAGAGGATGATCCCTGTATCAGGAGCATGGCACTGGACTTACAGCACTAATTAGAATTTACTCATCTGATGCCAAGGAACATGTGTTCCTGTATGGAACAGGATATCTGTGGTGTTTTTTGTTTCTCATATTGGTGTCCCTTCAAGGTGAACTCATATATCACTTGTCCTTGAAACACTTGCAGTCATATTGCCTTTTCATTTGGGCAAGACAATCACAGTAGTTTAAATTTTTTTCATTAAAAGCAATTATAATTGTTAAAAACAACCAACACTTGTGTATGCAGGAAAAAAAACCAAATTCTACCCAATTCTTTGGCATAGTAATTTATTATTATTGTTATTATTGTTGTTGTTGTTATTATTGTTGTTGTTATAATTGTGCAGTGAAGTTTGTTACTTGAGTTAAGGTTGTATTTATTTGAATGCCACACCCCAGTTGTGCCTGTTGTATTAATGCAACAGAAGAGAGCTCAGAAAGGCCTGCAGCCCAAGTGAAACATTCTCCCTCATATTTATGGTGTGGAACAAATATCCAATATCTTTTACTTTATATATATATATATATATGTAAAAATATTTAAATAATATTAAATAATATATATTTTATATAACATATCCCCCTGTTACTAATGCTGTAGATATGTGTAGTCCTATGTAAGGGGAGGGTTTGTTTGTTTTTTTTTTTTTTTGGTGTCTGCCAAATACATCTGTTCAGAATATAATCAGAAATGTTTTCTTCCAGTGGCTATGGCTCCCCAACGTTTGCTCAGGCAGAGAGGGAGCAGAATTCAAGACCAAGTGCAAAAGCTCTCTATGGTAAGGTGGCAAAAACTCTTTGAACTTCTTTGCTACATTGCTGTTTAAATAAATTATATTATAAAGGGATTATTTATAAAGTGATTATATTATAATGATATAAGGTGATTGTGATGTTGTGGTGGAAATATTTTGCACATATTAATCTGAAAGTGTATGTACATACTCACGTGTGTGTCTGTCAACTAGACTAAAAACCAAAGTGGTTTTATTCCTGCTGAAGCTAAAAGCCACTCACAATACTATTCCTCTTTGACACCAGGATTTAATGGGAATTAGAGCTGGTGTGACAGGTTTGGAGCCCTGCTTGGCGAGCTGTCTGCAGCAGTGGCTGTCAGAGATGTTATTTACAAACGCCTGAACCTTGTTGCACTCACCAGCTACAAATGCTGGTGTTTGTCTTGGCTGTGCACACCACTCCAGCCCAACACCAAATCACTGGGGAGGAGAAATGCAGTCATGTTGCTTGTCAGCCAAATTGTACCATTTTCAGCTTATCCTCCTCCACTGTGGATTCATCCCACTGCTAGTTGTGCTGCTAATGGAAATAGAAGCAGCAGCAAGGCTGGGAGAAGTTCTGCTTTGTAAATCTGTGCAATTTTTCTGTGTAAATTTGTAAAGTTGTTAAATGCTCTTTTGAAAGTCAGTACAACTGATGAGACTGGAAGGACAAGGCTTCCCCTGAGAACCTGGTCCTGTGCTGGACCCCTCAGACATCAGCCAGCTCTCCCTCTGTGCATCTGCCACTCTTCTGCAAGTTGGAAAGAGCAGTGGCCAATAACTGCCACATCCCAAGCAGTAATCTTTTTCTCCCTCTCTTTTCTCCCACCTGTTTTGGGTGGAATGATGGCTGGGAGTGAGGTTAGGGGAGTGATGGTGATGCCTTAAGTTTTGGCTTTCACATTTTTCACATTTTGTGCTGCCCAGGGGTGCAGTTCTGAGCCTCACGTTCAGTGTCAGCTCTGCACAGAGCAGGGACACAAAACAAATCCTTCTCCTGCTGCACACCAAGGACAACAAGTACAAGCTTCAGGCCCAAAGGCATAAAAAACAGTGGACTGCAGGGAGAAAACAAGAGGATGGGACTTCATAATCTGAAGCTGTAATTGGACAATTAAACCCGAAATGCAAACAGACCAAAACTGATCAAAGTGTGAGACCTGGTGACCCTTTGTCCATTTTGGGTCCACCTTGGGTGTAGCCCTGGTCAGGCTCTTGTCCTGCCCAAGGTGTACCCTAAAGGCATTTTAATAAATCCCTGCTTTATTCTCCAGCCCTGTCCAGTCCCTGTTCCAGGTCAGCATTTCAAGGCATCAAATGGCAGCATGCTTTGGAATCTTAGAATCATTTTAGGTTGCAGAAGAACTTTAAGATCATTGAGCCCAACCATTAACCCAGCACTGCCAAGTGCAGCACTGAACCATGTCCCTAAATGCCTCACAAACACATCTTCTAATAAACACCTCCAGGGATCATGATCCAAGCATTTTCCAGTGCTTGTTGACCCTTTTGGTGAAAACATTTTTCCTAATATTCAACCTAAACATTGTACTGCCTGTGAATCATTCTAAGTTCAAATTTATTTTGTTTTAGTGCTGTGCTACTGAAGTCAGGTTCTTGACGTAGTGCTCAAGGCAGGAACAGAAACTGAGGAAAACTCTGTGCTGATCATTTTAAAGGGAGATTTCTGCATCCTCTATGGGTTCACTCCACAAACTGACTGCAAGTGTTGACAGAAATAGTAGGTGGTAACAGAAACCAGCAAGAGACACTGCTAAAAACTCTTGGCAGATTATTTCTTTGTGAGAGTGTTGTGATTCCTTTTTCATTTTATGTCATCATCATAATTTTTCAGGAGTACATGGTTTGAACAGCGTAGCAGTATCTGTGTCTTAACTGTGTCCTTTAATCTTTGTGGGCTTTTAAAATATCTCTCTGAGCTTTTTCATATCAGACATGATGAGAATGGTCATGTGTCAGGAAAAGATGGGGACAAGTGAGTAAATTTGATGTATATAATGGTGGTTTTTTTACTTCCAAAGTACTTAACTGAATTTAGGTGTTAATTGAAAATGCTTGCCATGAAACTGCTGCATGGTGGCTCCTGTAAAGTGAATTGTTGTCCTTGGTTCACTCCTGTTGCTGGTAGATATATGACAAAACTGTAGGTGCAGTTGCCAGGAGCTGAATGAAATAGAAGGGTAAGTTATTCTGGAGCTCCAAGTGGATCTGGCTGTTGGCACAGCTTTTAGAGTGGAGTTTGCACATTTTACTCCTTCTGCTCTGTTTTATACACATAAAGAACCAGGCTGTTGCTATCACCACATACATGAGCTGGAGAGAACAAGGAAAACACCTAAAATCCTTCTCAGATTCAGGGCAATTCTATTTTTCTAATTTTTAGGAACTGAGTTACTGTTCTGCTGCATCCCACCTGTGCCTCTTCTTCCTCTCTGATGTTAAATTTTTTGTGCATACTGCCCAAACAGGGTGGAAAGCAGCTGAGTGATATTGGAACTGTTAAAGTGTGTTGAAAATGCTCATTGCAAAGTATTGTAATTAAAATTAATAACTAACAGAAGCATTTTATTTGAGATTCATGAGACTGAAATCCTATAAAGCAGGATGAAGCTGTCTTAGCTTTATTTTTATACTTTGTTGTGTACATATATTTTAAATGTATATCTTATATTATTTAGGTTAATTGAGAAAGCTCGTGGTTTTAATAGATTCACTTATATTGGAAAATATATATGTAATTCTACTCTAAAAGTAAAATGCACTCTGGTTTTATTTGTTTTACTAAAATGTGACAATGTGACATTAGGAGCAGACTTTGCCCAGGAAAATGTTCCTTTTCTTGGAAAGCTTGAGAGTCAATTGGACTAAGCCACCTACTCCTGAGTACCAGCAAGTGAAAATGGTACCTGGGCTCCTAAGTGACCACTTGACCTTGAATTCCATTTCTTCCAAACACTGTAAAGACTAAATTAAAAGATGATTTTATTATTATTATTACTATTATTATTATTCATTATTATTTACTATTATTATTATTATTCTTCACTATTATTATTCTTCACTATTATTATTCTTCACTATTATTATTCTTCACTATTATTATTATTCACTATTATTATTATTCACTATTATTATTATTCACTATTATTATTCACTATTATTATTAACTATTATTATTAACTATTATTACTTGCTATTATTATTATTATTATTATTATTATTATTATTATTATTATTATTATTATTATTATTATTATTATTATTATT
>VZUI01023005.1:0-21877 GCA_013401135.1 Cettia cetti
GCCCAGTACAGCCCAGTATGGCCCAGTACGGCCCAGTACGGCCCAGTACAGCCCAGTACGGCCCAGTACAGCCCAGTACAGCCCAGTACAGCCCAGTACGGCCCAGTACGGCCCAGTACAGCCCAGTACGGCCCAGTACAGCCCAGTTCAGCCCAGTACAGCCCAGTTCAGCCCAGTACGGCCCAGTACGGCCCAGTACGGCCCAGTTCAGCCCAGTACAGCCCAGTTCATCCCAGTACAGCCCAGTTCATCCCAGTGCACTGCTGGGGCCTCCCACAAGGTCTCCCAGTTCCCTCCCAGTTCATCCCAGTTCCCCTAAATGCCCATCCCAGTTCAGCCCAGTTCATCCCAGTCCCTCCCAGTTCAGCCCAGTTCAGCCCAGTGCACTGCCAGGGTCCCCTGCAGGGCCTCCCAGTTCATCCCAGTTCAGCCCAGTTCAGCCCAGTTCATCCCAGTGCCTCCCACTGCCCCGAAGTGCCCTTTCCAGTTTAGCCCAGTTCCTCCCAATGCCCTTCCCAGTTCCTCCCAGTACCTGTAAGAGCCCTGCCCAGTTCAGCCCAGTTCATCCCAGTGCCTCCCAGTTCATCCCAGTACAGTCCCAGTTCATCCCAGTGCCTCCCAGTTCATCCCAGTCCCTCCCAGTTCATCCCAGTCCCTCCCAGTTCATCCCAGCCCCCTCCCAGTTCATCCCAGTCCCTCCCAGTTCATCCCAGTGCGCTCCCAGTGCCGCCCAGTTCATCCCAGTTCCCTCCCAGTCCCTCCCAGTGACCTCCCAATGCCTCCCAGTCCATCCCAGTTCCCTCCCAGTTCATCCCAGTCCCTCCCAGTGCCTCCCAGTTCCTTCCAGTGCCCTCCCAGTGCCTCCCAGTCCATCCCAGTTCAAACCAGTGCCCTGAACGTCGAGGCAGAGCCTGCGGTGACCCGAGCGGGGGCGCTAAGCAGCCACTTCCGGGACTACAACTCCCATGGTGCCCCGCGCCCCACAGAGCGCGGTCACTTCCGGGACTACAACTCCCGTCATGCCCCGCGGCGGCTTTCCCGCGCTCCAGCGCCTCCCCGTCAGGCCACGCCCCCAAAGGACCCGGAAGTGCCCAAATTTGGGGCAAAAAAATCCGGATTTGGGCTCCAAAAAAATTCCAAATTTTTGGAGTTTGAAAATTCCCGATTTTGGGGCAAAATTTCTGAATTTTGGGGCTATAAATTCCCGATTTGGGGGCTAAAAATTCCCAATATTTGGGGGGGGAAAAAAAATCCCAATTTTTGGGCTATAAATTCCCAATTTTTGGGCAAAAATCCGGATTTTGGGGCTAAAAAATTCCCAATTTTGGGGCTAAAAATTCCCAATTTTGGGACAAAAATCCAGATTTTGGGGCTAAAAATTCCCAATTTTTGGGCAATAAATTCCCAATTTTTGGGCAAAAATCCGGATTTTGGGGCTAAAAAATTCCCAATTTTGGGGCTAAAAATTCCAAATTTTTGGGCAAAAATCCGGATTTTGGGGCTAAAAAATATCCCAATTTTGGGGTTTAAAAATTCCCAATTTTGGGACAAAAATCCGGATTTGGGGCTAAAAAAATCCCAATTTGGGGGCTAAAAATTCCCTGTTTTGGGGCTAAAATTTCCAAATTTAGGGTCAAAAACCTCCAAATTTTGGGGTTAAAAATTCCCAATTTTAGGGGAATAAAATTTCTGGATTTGGGGCTTAAAAAAATCCCAATTTTGAGGCAAAAATCCTGAATTTGGGGGTCCAAAAAATTCCAAATTTTGGAGTTTAAAAATTCCAGATTTTGGGGCAAAAAATTCCAAATTTTTGGACAAAAATCTGGATTTGGGGTCGAAAAAACTTCCAAATTTTGGGGTCAAAAATCCAGATTTTGGGGCTAAAATTTTTGCAAGTTTGGGGCAAAAAATTCCCAATTTTGGGGCTAAAAAATTCCAAATTTTTGCAGCAAAATTCTGGATTTGGGCTCCAAAAAATTCCCAATTTTGGGGTTTAAAATCCAGATTTGGGGTCCAAAAAATTCTAAATTTTGGAGTTAAAAAAATCCCAATTTTGGGGCTAAAAATCCTGATTTGGGGTTGAAAAAAACCCAAATTTTGGGGTTAAAAATTTCCCGATTTTGGGGAAAAAATTCAGGATTTGGGGTCTAAAAAATTCCAAATTTTGGAGTTGAAAATTTCCCAATTTTGGGACAAAAAATTCCAGATTTTTGGGGTCAAGTTTTTCCACTTTGGGGACACCACAAGCGACGCAAAATTTGGGGTTCAAATTCTTTATTTTAGGTTAAAATATTTTTGGGGGGGAGGGCAAAAAAAAAATTTCTCAATTTTGGGGTTAAAAATCCAAATTTTGGGGTCAAAAATTTAAATTTTGGGGTCAAAATTTCCGGATTTGAGCCAATTTTGGGGCTAAAAATGCAAATTTTGGGGCTAAAAATGCAAAATTTGGGGCTAAAAATGCAAAATTTGGGTCCAAAATTCCAATTTGGGGCTAAATTTTGCAATTTTGGGTTTAAAAAAACCCCAATTTTTTAGGAATTGTCAATTTTGGGTTTTAAAATCCAGATTTTTGGGGTAAAATTCCCAATTTTTTGTCAAAAAGATCAATTTTGGGGACCAAAAAAATCTGGATTTGGGGGCTAAAATTCCCAAATTTCCGTGAAAAAAACCAGTTTTGGGGTGTAATCCAAATTTTTGGGTCTAAAAATCCCAATTTTGGGGTTAAAACCCGCCAATTTTTTGCAAAAATTCAAATTTTGGGTCAAAAAAGCCGGATTTTGGGTCCAAAAAATTCAGATTTTGGGTCTGAAATTTCCAAATTTTGGTCAAAAATGGGAATTCTTGGGGATAAAATCCAATTTTGGGGGCAAAAATCCCAATTTTGGGGTTAAAACCCCCAAATTTTTTGCAAAAATTCAAATTTTGGGTGGAAAAATTCGGATTTTGGGTCTGAAATTCCCAAATTTTGGTGGAAAATTCTGAATTTTTGGGTCTAAAATCCCAATTTTGGGGGTTAGAAATCCCAATTTTGGGGTTAAAACCCCCAAATTTTTTGCAAAAATTAAAAATTTGGGTGGAAAAATTCAGATTTTGGGTCTGAAATTCCCAAATTTTGGTGGAAAATTCTCATTTTTGGGGCTAAAAATCCCAATTTTGGGGTTAAAACCCCCAAATTTTTTGCAAAAATTCAAATTTTGGGTGGAAAAATTCGGATTTTGGGTCTGAAATTCCCAAATTTTGGTGGAAAATTCTGAATTTTTGGGTCTAAAATCCCAATTTTGGGGGTTAGAAATCCCAATTTTGGGGTTAAAACCCCCAAATTTTTTGCAAAAATTAAAAATTTGGGTGGAAAAATTCAGATTTTGGGTCTGAAATTCCCAAATTTTGGTGGAAAATTCTCATTTTTGGGGCTAAAAATCCCAATTTTGGGGTTAAAACCCCCAAATTTTTTGCAAAAATTCAAATTTTGGGTGGAAAAATTCGGATTTTGGGTCAGAAATTCCCAAATTTTGGTGGAAAATTCGGGATTTTTGGGGCTAAAAGCAGCAGGTTTGGGGTTTCCCTTCCCCCAGCAGCGCCACCCGGGGCCCCCCCAGGGTGACGATGGCGGGCGGCGGCCAAATGACGTAAGCGGGCACGGCTGACGTCATCGGTGACGTCATCAGTGGGCGGGGCGGCTGCGGAGGGGAAACAGAGGAAAGAAAAGGGTTAAAAATGGGATTTTTGGGGTTAAAAATTGGGATTTGGGGGGTTAAAATATTGAAATTTTGGGGGGGTTTAAAATATTGAAATGTTTGAGGTTAAAAATGGGAATTTTGGGGTTAAAATGGGATTTTTTGGGGTTAAAAATGGGACTTTTTGTGGTTAAAAATGGAAATTTTGGGGTTAAAAATGGGGATTTGGGGTTTAAAATATTGAAATTTTGGGGGTTAAAAATGGGAATTTGGGGGTTAAAAATTGGGAATTTTGGGGGTTAAAAATTGGGAATTTTGGGGGTTAAAATATTGAAATTTTGAGGGGTTTAAATATTCAAATTTTGAGGGATAAAAATGGGAATTTTGGGGTTAAAAATTGGGAATTTTGGGGTTAAAAATGGGGATTTGGGGTGTTAAAATATTGAAATTCTGGGGGATTTAAAATATTGAAATTTTAGGGGCTAAAAATGGGATTTTTTGGGGGTTAAAAATGGGATTTTGGGGTTAAAACCGGGATTTTTCAGGTTCAAAATTTGAGGTTTTGGGGTTAATAAATGGGATTTTTGGAGTTAAAAAATGGGAATTTTTTGGGGTTTAAAAAAAGGGATTTTTCAGGTTCAAATTTTGAGTTTTCAGGGTTTAATAAATGGGATTTTTGGAGTTAAAAAAAATGGGATTTTTCGGGTTAAAAATTTGAATCTTCAGGTTTAATAAATGGGATTTTTGGAGTTAAAAAATGGGATTTTTCGGGTTAAAAATTTGAATCTTCAGGTTTAATAAATGGGATTTTTGGAGTTAAAAAATGGGATTTTTCGGGTTAAAAATTTGAATCTTCAGGTTTAATAAATGGGATTTTTGGAGTTAAAAAATGGGATTTTTTGGATTAAAATTTTCAATTTTTGGGTGAAAAAAAAGGAATTTTGGGACCTACCTGAGCTGGAGGAGGGGAGCAAGGCCGGGGGTGCCGCTGACCCTTGGAGTGACCTTTGGGGTGACCTTTGGGGTGACCTTTGGGGTGACCTTTGGGGTGACCTTTGGGGTGACCGCGGCGGCGGCGGCAGCAGCGGCAGAGACGCCCCATGAAGCTCAAATCTGGGGTGAAAAACGGCAAAAATGGGGAAAAAACCCCAAAAAATCGATGAGGAATTACCCCAAAATTACGAGAATCTTTGAAATAATCCCAAATCAGCCCAAAATTAACAGAAATCGGCAAAATTCACCCAGAAATCACCCAAAAATTGGTGAAAATGACCCCAAATCGGCCCCAAATCGGCAAAAAGTACCCAAAATCTCCCGAAATCACCCAAAAATCAGCAAAAATGACCCGAAATCACCCCAAAATTAACAGAAATCGGCAAAATTCACCCCAAATCACCCAAAAATTGGCGAAAATGACCTAAAATCACCAAAAATCACCCCAAATCACCCAGAAATCCCCCAAATCACCCCAAAATCGGCAAAAATGACCCAAAATCAGCAAAAATTACCCAAAATCTCACCCAAATCACCCAGAAATCCCCCAAATCACCCCAAAATCGGCAAAAATGACCCCAGATCTCCCAATATCACCCAGAAATCCCCCGAAATCACCCCAAAATTAACAGAAATTACCCCAAATGACCCAAAATCACCCCAAATTCACCCAAAAATTGGCAAAATTACCCAAAATCTCCAAAAATCACCCAAAATCACCCAGAAATCCCCCAAATCACCCCCAAATTAACAGAAATTACCCCCAAAATCACCCAAATCACCCAAAAATCGCCCAAAATCAGCAAAAATGACCCAAAATCTCCAAAAATCAGCAAAAATGACCCAAAATCACCCAGAAATTACCCCAAATCACCCTAAAATCAGCAAAAAAGACCCCAAATCACCCCCAAATTACCAAAAAATCCCCCAAATCAGCCCCAAATCAGCAAAAATGACCCAAAATCTCCAAAAATCACCCCAATCACCCAGAAGTCCCCCCAAATCACCCCAAAATCAGCAAAAATGATCCAAAATGACCCAAAATCACCCCAAAATCACCAAAAATCAGCAAAAATGACCCAGAAATCCCCCAAGTCACCCCAGAATCAGCAAAAATGACCCAAAATCTCCAAAAATCATCAAAAATCACCCAGAAATCCTCCCAAATCACCCCAAAACGACCCAAAATCACCCCAAATCACCCCAAAATCAGCAAAAAGGATCCAAAGTGACCCCAAATCACCCAAAAATCACCAAAAATGACCCAGAAATCCCCCCAAAATCACCCCAGAATCAGCAAAAATGACCCCAAATCACCCCAAAATTAACAGAAATGGCCCCGAAAAATCCACATTATCCCAAACAGGCCCAGAATCGCCCCAAAATCCCAAAATTATCAGAATTTTCATCAAAATATGCCAAAATATTCCAAAATTGCCCCAAATTATGAGAATTTCCCCCCCAAAAAAACCCAAATGAGCCTGAAATGGCCCCAAAATCAACTAAAATCACCCCAAAATTGGCCAAAATTACCTAAAATCACCCCAAATTGCCCAAATTTAGCCAAAATCACTTAAAATTACCCCAAATTACCCCCAAATTACTCAAATTTTCCCCAAAATCACCAAAAAAATCAGCAAAAATCACCCCAAAATTCACAAAATTCGCCCCCAAAATACCAAAAATCTCCCTGAATAACCCAAAATTTCCCAAATAGCCCCAGAATTGCCCCAAATTACCCCAAAATTGCCAAAATTTGCCCCAAATTTTCCCAAAATTATCAGATTTTTCCAAAAAAATCCAAATTGAGCCTGAAATGGTCGCAAATCCCCGAAAATTACCCCAAATTCACCCAAATTACCCAAAATTGGCCCCAAAATTGGCCCAATTAACTCAGAATATCCCAAATTTTCCCCAAAATCACCCCAAAAATCAGCAAAAATGACCCAAAATCTCCCAAAATTACCCAAAAATCTCCCTGAATAATCCAAAATATCCCAAATAGCCCCAGAATTGCCCAAAATTGCCCCAAATGACCCCAAAATTATCAGAATTTTCCAAAAAAACCCTGAAATGACCCAAAATTACCCCAAATTACCCAATAATTACCCCCAAATTACCCAAAATTACCCAAAAATCGTCCAAAATTACCCGAAATTATCCAAAATTGGCCCAAAATCACCCAAAATTGGCCCCAAATAACCCCACAATTGCCCAAATTACCCCAAAATTTCCCAAAATTACCCAAATTTTCCCAAAATCACCAAAAATCTCCCTGAATAAGCCCCAAATGACCCCAAAATTATTAAAAGGTTCCCAAAAAAACCCAAAATGGGCCTGAAATGGCCCAAAATGATCCAAAACTCCCAAAAAATCGCCCAAAGAAATCCAAAAATGCCCCAAATCACCCCAAAATTACCCAAAATGGCCCCAAAATTAACAAAATGCTCCAAAAATTATCAAAATAATCCAAAATAACCCAGAATGTGCCCAATAAAATCCAAAATGACAAAAAAACCCCAAAATGGCAAAAATTCCCCCCAAAATGGCCTGAAATGAGCCCAGAATGACCCAAAATAACCCAAAAAACCCCAAAATTACCCCCCAAAAACCCCAAAAAATCCCAAATTCTCCAAATCCTCCCCAAAATCCTCCCAAATTCCCCCCAAATTTCGGGAAAATTCTCCAAAAGTCCCCAAAATTCCCCAAATTTGCCCAAATTCCCCCCAAAATCCTCCCCAAATTCCCCTCAACACCAAATCCCCCAATTCTTCCCAAATTTCACCCAAATCACCCCAAAATTCCCCAAAATCCCCCCCAAAAAATCGCCGGGAATTGGGAAAAAAATTCCCGAGGCTCGCGCTGGGAACAGGTGGGTGGGGGGGGGGGCGGCAGCGCTTCCCAAAATTCCCCAAATCCCCCCAAAAATCTCCCAAATCCCCCCAAAAATCCTCAAAATCCCCCCCAAATCCCCCAAATCCCCCCCAAAATCTCGATTCCCCCCGGGTTTTCCCGATTTTCCCCCAAATTTCCCCCATTTCTCCCCTTTTTTCCCGGATTTTCCCCCAAAAAAGGCCACTAAATTCCCTTTTTTTTTTTTTTTTTTTTAATTTTTTCCCCTTTTCCCACTTCCAACCACAGCTACGAGAACAAATACGTGAAATTCTTCCGGAGCAAACCCGAACTCCCGCCCGGCTTAAACCCGGAGCCGAGCCCGGCAACCCCTTCGGGCCGGCCCGAGGGCTGCGAGCCCAGCCCGGCCCTGTCCAAAACCGCCCGCAGGAACCTGAAACGCAAAGAGAAAAGGAAACAGCAGCAGGAAAAAGATCGGGAAAGCAGCGACGGGGACGGACTGAGCGCGGCGCTGGAAAAAATCGCGTTGGGAGGAGGAGGAGGAGGAGGAGGAGAGGGAGGAGGGGACAGCAACAAAGGCGGCGACAACGGAGGAGGAGGAGGAGGGACAGCGGCGGGGAAGGGAGGGGAGAAAAGCGCGGCCAACGCCGGGAATTGCGGCGATAGCGGCGGGAGTAACGAGAGGAGCCGGCGCATCAAGAGCCTGAGGAAGAAGCTGCGGCAGGTGGAGGAGCTGCGGCAGCGCCTGGAGGGAGGGGGGATCCCCCAGCCCACCAAGGAGCAGCTGGAGAAGTTGGGCAGGAGGAAAGCGCTGGAGGAGGAACTCAGGGGATTGGAGCTGGACTCGTAATTTGGGGGGTGGGGGGGATTTTTTTTGGGGGGGGGTGAGGGGGGTTTTGAGGGTTTTTTGGGGATTTTTTTTTGGATTTTTTTTTTCCCAGTTATTTTATTGGGGTGGGGTTTTTTTTGTTCGTTTATTTTATTGACTTTCTTAAACTCAATTTCTTTTTTGTTTTCATTTGTTGGCTTGTTTCATTTTAATTTTTTGCTTTATTTTATTTTAAGTTTTTGCTTTATTTTATTTTAATTTTATTGCTTTCTTTTCTTTTATTTTTTTGCTTTATTTTAGTTTAATTTTATTGCTTTCTTTTATTTTAGTGTTTTTTTAATCTCAATTTCTTTTTTTAAAATTTTTGGTAGTTTTTAATTTTTTTGGTTTATTGTTTTTTTTAGTTATTTTATTTCTTTTTTTTTTCCTGTTTTCTTCATGTTTCTTTTCTTTTATTGATTATTTTCGTCTATATTTTTCTTTTGAAAATTTCTTTTTCTTTATTTTATTGTTTTCCTGTTAATTTTGGTTTTTATCTTTTATTTTACTTGTTTCTTTTCATTAATTTTATTCTTTGATTCTTTTCCTTTCGTTTTAATTTTTTTTTTCTTTTCAAGATTGTTTCATTTCTTTTTTTTTTTTATCCATTTCTTTCAAACTTTTTTCATTTTTTTTTCCATTATTTTATTTCTATTTTTGGGTTTCGGACCTTCACCCTGAGATCGCTCCCAGTTTTTAATGGAATTTATAAATGGGGAAAGTGGAAAAAAAGAACAAAAAAAAAAAGGGGCGGTGCCCCCCCACCCTCCCGTGTCCCCCTCCCCTCTCTGTGTTGCCCCCCACCCTAATTCTTCTCTTATTTGTCAATTTTTGGTGAAATTTTTCCTTTCTTTTTAAAAACTGTGGAGGAATAAAAAAGCAGTGACCCAACAGGAGGAGTCAGGATTGTTGGGGTAACCCCAGGAAAGGGAAATCAGGGAGTGTGGGGGATTCAGGCGGTCCTGAAGGGTTTAAATTGAGGGGGGTGGCCCTGGAGA
Organism: Cettia cetti; assembly: GCA_013401135.1. NCBI lineage: Eukaryota > Metazoa > Chordata > Aves > Passeriformes > Sylviidae > Cettia > Cettia cetti. The sequence continues at coordinate 9,387 of VZUI01023005.1, forward strand.
ACCTCGAAAAGGGAATGTGGGGAGGCTGGGGCAGCTGTGAAGAAGAAATTCCTGAACATGAGGAACTTAAGAGGAGACTGGGGGGTTTGGGGGGACAGGAGAGAGAACAAAAAAAATAGAGACAAAGATTTCAGGGGGCTGACTTTAGTTTCCCAGAGAAAAGGGCCACTGTTCGTGTGCACTTCACCTCTCCGGGCACCTGGGCTCCACCTGCAGATTGGAAAGAAAATTTTATGAACGGATCAGGATTTCTCCCACATGCAAGGTGGCACAAGTGAGAGACCTACCTGTGCTTGTAGTGCCAAGGGTCTCCTACACACTGATATCAGCCACCTTATATTCTTTGTTCCTGTCTGGACTTTCGCAACACAATATTTTTTCTTGTTTGTTCTACTTTTTCATTCACTTTCTTCCAGTTTTTAATATAAGATCAGGTCCCAACCTTATATTTACTCCCACACGCCACTGTGAGCTTTTCCCATACCTTCCTTACTACTCTACTCCCTGTGGGTCTTTATTTCCATTCACTAGGACCCCCTATGAGTCCAGACATTGAAGCAAGCAGCGCAATCAAAGTCCTTCATTAAATACCTCAGAAAGTATCAAGAATCAGCATCCTATTATTCAAAAACCTAGTATATCTTTTCTCTGTGGCCTCCCAAGGACATCTTTCCAGACCTGGGGCATCTCTTCCTCTGCATAGCACGGCAAAGAGACACCAACTCTCACTCTAGCAGCTCATTCACCCTTTACCACACCCAGAACTGCCAGAGCAATTCTGTTCCCAATCTTTTGCAATTAACGCAGTTGCAGTATATGAAGGGCAAGATTGCCTGAAACACTATGTCAATCAGTCTTCCCACAGGGCTGACTTTAGGTTCCCATAGAAAAGGGCCAGAGTTCTGCTGTCTCATTGTCAGGTGCCACAAAGGAAAGGAAACATCAAAGCATGGTCTGAGTAAATGTGTTGGCAGGTTGGTGAGGGTGTCTCGGTGTAAAACAAGTTGACCACCTCAACACACACAGAGTAATGGATGGTTTGAGTTGCATCCAAAATACCCTAACCACACAGATGTATAGATTAAAAAAATAATAATAATAATTCAGCAAATAAAGCGAACTCTAATTACCCAAATAAAACCATTAAATATAATAAAAATAATCCCATGTCCATTCCCCTTAACAGAGCTCAAATATATGCACAGAACTCCCCCAAACCTAAAAAGACCTCTCTCTAAGCAAACAAAATCAAAAAGTCCGTGTGTTTTGAATGATATAAATTCATTAACCTAACACATCCAAGTAAAAAACATTTAAAACCTTAGTCAACACTAATACACAGTATACACTAATGCCATTGCTACATACAAAATCAAAACCTATCTCTATTACTAACATAACATCACAAATAGTTTAAATATAAATTTTGTAATCCTATTATTAGTAACCCAAAACCCCATACATTTCAAACACACTTCGTCTAAAACAAATATTTTAAGTGCCAAAAGCCCTCAAACATTTAAATTAACTACTACAAAAGTGCCCTCTACCCAACATGCCACTAATATCACCTAAAACAAATAAATTACTCTCTCTATACAGCGCAGCCAAATAAAAAACCCCTAAATCTCTCTAAAATCTTTACAATAATTACAAATAACCCAAAATTAAAACATTTACTCTCATAAACAAAAAACCCCAAAACAAGCACAAACTAAAAATCACTACCATGCAACCAACTACCAGCTAACAATCCACACTACACTCTTTTCACTAACAATTCCAATCACATTATAAAAATGAAACAATAAAAAACCCCATATAGAATCCCACACAACAAACCCCTAATTATAGTTAAAAAGATAAATCAACTTACTAAACTCAAAACTGTACAACTACCCTAAACATGACTAAATAAATACCCTACACTAACTCATAAATAATACCTAATACTCTATAAAAGTAGCTAAGAAACCCAAACTAATTAACCACGTGAAGAAATCTAAACTACCTAAAAATAGAATAACATCACTACCCCAAAGAAAGTGCATAAAAAATCCACCATGTTAATACCTGTGTTCCCAAAAAATAAAACAAATAAAAAACACCAAAACAACAAACAAATCAAACTGCAAAAATAAAAAAATCACAAATAACCTTCAAATAACGTCACCAAAAAAAAATTATTCCAAACTCAATAAACCCATAATGCCTCAAACCATCAAAACAAAAAGACCACCTGTAAATACACACAAAACCAAAAGATCAGTTTAACCATAAACACCACCTCCCAGTTGATTCAGAACTAGAAAATATAGACGGCAATCAAACACACTAAATAAATAAATCAATCCCTGCAGCATAATAAACAACAATCCAATTATAAATATTAGGAAACCCTGACAGATTAACTACATAACGCTACCTCAAACCCAACAGGACACTTTGTACCCACCACTAAACAAATAATATCTCCCCTATACCTCACATTAGAGCCCATTACATCATTGTAAACCTTACAAAACATATCCTTTAAAAATATATTACCACACCAAAATAATTCAACAACAAAACTCAATAAACAACCCTATCAACATATAAACTAAGAAACAGAGCATGAAATAAATAGACCGTATCCCTTATCATACATCATCTAAACAAAATAAAACTACACAATAAATCATAAAAGTCCACCTTAAAACCACTAAACAGAAAAAACTTCAAAATTCAAAAACTGCATCTAACAAAGCACCCAAACTCTACCAGCCAGGCTGGCCCTACCCAACCAGAATGCTCACATACAATAAACAAAACCCCAAAGACACAGAGCAGAAGTCTATAAAATAAAGCTACTTCAATTAATTCTGCCTCAAATACAAAGAAACCCATCCAGAAAGTTAGCTGCACTCTACAACTAAATTACACACAAAAAATAATGCCAAAAAATAAAACACTGTACGCCAACAAACAATGTAATATGGAATAAAAAAATCTATAAATACCACTATCTATTAAACAACACTGCCACTCTCTACACTGAACTGTATCTATAAATAAATGTATACATAATGAAAATATAGTAATTTGAACATTGCTGACAACACAAAATAAAATATAAAACCTCCTGAAATGATATCATAACACAACATCCTCTATCATCTTCCACATACAATAAAGACAAAACCCCAAAGACGCGTTAGAGGAAGTCCATAAAATAAAGTTACTTAAATGAATTCTGCCTCAAACGCAAATAGACCCATCCATAAAGTTATCTGCACTCAACAACTAAATGACAGACAAAAAGTAATACCAAAAAATAAAACGCTCTTCACCACCAGACAAGGCAATATGGAATAAATACCATCTATAAATACCACTGTTATTAAACAGCACTGCCACTCTCTACACTGAACTGTATCTATAGATAAATGCATACAAAACGAAAATATAGTAATTTGAACATTGCTGACAACACAAAATACCAAGCCTCCTAAAATGATATCATAGCATGACATCCTCTATCCCCAATTCTCTCTCAAATACATTGCCTAACACACACACACACACACAGAATCGTTCTTGACTTTTAAAAACTAACTTCCCTTTGATTAGCCAAAACGAAAAATTTCGCCAGTCCCGGCACGGGGATATTTTGTTATGTGAGTAATAGAAATAGGTTTTGACGCTGTCTGTAGGGATGGGAGTGGCGCGGTGGCCCCGCTCCCCCCGCCCGGTGGAACGGCGCCAGCCCCGCAGCGAGCGCTGGCCCGGGGCGTTGGGGGTCCCGGCCCGGGGCCGCTCCGCCCGGCGGAGGAGCAGAGTTCAACAGTCTGAGAAGAAACACTTTGGGCGAAATTTTTCGTTTTGGCTAATCAAAGGGAAGTTAGTTTTAAAAAGTCAAGAACGATTCTGTGTGTGTGTGTGTGTGTTAGGCAATGTATTTGAGAGAGAATTGGGGATAGAGGATGTCATGCTATGATATCATTTTAGGAGGCTTGGTATTTTGTGTTGTCAGCAATGTTCAAATTACTATATTTTCGTTTTGTATGCATTTATCTATAGATACAGTTCAGTGTAGAGAGTGGCAGTGCTGTTTAATAACAGTGGTATTTATAGATGGTATTTATTCCATATTGCCTTGTCTGGTGGTGAAGAGCGTTTTATTTTTTGGTATTACTTTTTGTCTGTCATTTAGTTGTTGAGTGCAGATAACTTTATGGACGGGTCTATTTGCGTTTGAGGCAGAATTCATTTAAGTAACTTTATTTTATGGACTTCCTCTATGCGTCTTTGGGGTTTTGTCTTTATTGTATGTGGAAGATGATAGAGGATGTCGTATTTTGGTATCATAACCGAGCGAGTCCCGGCGCCGCGGCTCCCGCGCCAGTCCCGTTGTCCCGGCCCCCAAGCCGCTCCTCCGGCCGCTGCCCCCGCAGCCTGGCCCGGCCCCGTGCTGGGACCCCCGCCCGCCCCGCGGCACCGGCACCGGACCGGGGTCGCCCCGGCGGTGCCCGAGCCCCATTCCCGGAGCGGACACAGCGGCCGGGACGGGCAGAGAGCTCCGTGCCGCCTCCCGCCTGCCGGCCCCGCACAGCTCCGCTCGGTTCAGAGCGGCTCGGCCCCGCCAGTCCCGGGGGACAGCCCGGCCGCGACATTCCCGCTCACCTCCGCCATCCCCCCGGGCAACGAATGCGGGGCTGATCCCGCCCAAAGCATTCAGTGCCGAGGCAAGCCATAAGCACCCTGTAAAGCAGCGAGATGCAGCCCGATTCAAACCCTTCAAATGCTGGAAAAGCTGGGATTTCCCTCAATTCAACCCCTGAAATTAAGAAAACAGCAAGATCTCACCTCACCTTAAACCAATGCTATGGCAAATAAATGTTTTCTCTCCTTTAATTTAGTCCAAAAAAAAAAAAAAATCCCTCAGATTAAATCTCTCATATGATGGGGAAAAGACAATTTTTACCTCTTTTTACAGGCAATAACAGAAGAAGAGTTCCTTCCCTCAATTTTTATTTCTTTTGTCCTCATCGCCCCCCCCCTTATTCTTTTCTGGGGGCACCAAGGAGAGATTAGCAAGATGAAATTAAAAGAGGAAAGGAGAAAAATCCCCCCAACAAACCCACGGTAGGTTACCTGCTGCTATCTGGCACAAAGGTCCGTCCCTCGGCACCTCCTTTAAGCAATGCTCGACAGCCCAGTGCACCCCTGGGCTCCCCCAAATCCAAAATGGTTACAGGAGACAACCCAGCATAAACACCCACTCTGGAGCAGCTCCGAACCAAAGTGAGCCTTTTAAAGCAGGGACCGCCCTCCTCATCATCCTCACAGCTCTCACCTGTGGGGCTGCCTCCTGCAGGTGCCCAAGGCTGAAATCGGGATTCCAGCTCCAAAATTCCCTATCTGTGAGGTTCATAAATCCCACGGTAATTCCCCAGCCATCATTTTAGCCTTCATTTACAATTTTTCCTTTGGAATGATTACTAACTTTTCTTTCTCTGGAAGTGTTCCAAACATTCATTGAGAATCCAGGAGCTGGGTTGGCTTTTTTACGATTTAGCTGACATCAGGAACCTGCAGGGGTGAGTTCAGTTTCCCATGGAAAAGGGCCACCACTCGTGCCAGTGCCTGGCACTGGGCTTCTGCTAGCTAGAATTTCGAATAGATCAGGATTTCTCCCAGATCCAAGCTGCCACAAGTTGGAACCCTGGCTGCTCTTGCAGTGCCTAAACGCCTCCAAGTGGGAAATTGGGAGTCCCAGGAGGGTTTAAATTAAGGTTGGGGAACCCTGGAGACACCCCAAGGGGGAATTTGGGGGATTTGGGGGGCCCTGGAGACCCCCCCCCAGCGGGAATTCGGGGGTCTCATGCATGTTTGGTTAAAAGCTGGGAGTTCCAGGGGTTTTAAATTGAGGTTGAGGGCACTGGGAGCACTGGGAGGGGCACTGGGAGCATTGGAAGCGGGCAGTGGGACACCCGGGGGACGGGACGGCGGCGTTGCCCCTTTAAGGCGTGTTGCCGCTTTAAGGGGCGTACCCAGAGCCAATTAAGGGGCGGGGCTATGCAGATTTGAGGGCGTGGTTATGCTCATTTAGGGACGGGCTCGCGCCGCTGAGGGGGCGTGGTGACTTCCATTTTAGGAGTGGGGCGCGCGACGCCCTCGCGTGCTGCCCCACCCCGGAAGTGGGCGTGGCCAGCGCGGCGGCGGGCGGAAAGCGGAAGTTCGGCCGTGAGGGGGCCCGAGGGGAGCGGCGGCGGCGCGACCCCCCTCCCTCCGGTACCGGCGTGGTGCGTCCCGAATCCTACCCTGAACCCCTCCGGTACCGGCGCGGTGAGTCCCGAACCTTCTCGGTACCTGCGCTCTGAGAGCCGGTCTGAGCGTCCAGGGCCCTGGGGCCGGTTCAGGGGGTCTCGGGTCGGGTCAGGGGCTCCCGGCTCCATTTAGGGGGTCAGGAGGTCCCCGGGACCCGATTTTTGGGATTCCCGGGGGTTGATCGGGGGGTCCCGGGAGCCACTCGGGGCGGTCCGTGGTCGTTTGGGGGTTCCCCGGGTCCGTTCGGAGGGTCATGGGAGCCACTCAGGGGGTCTTGGCTTCATTCAGGGAGTCCCGGAGCACTCGAGGGGTCCCCGGGGGCCGTTCATGGGGGTCCTGAGGTTCGGTTGGGGGGTCCCCGGCTCGGTTGAGGATCCCGGGTTCGGTTTGGGGGTTCCCGCCTTCGTTCGAGGCTCCCTGGGGGGGGTTCAGGGGGTCCCGGGGCTGTCCCGTGCCCGTTGCGGGGGCGCTGACCCCGCTGTCCCTTCCGCAGGGATGGCCGTGACCTAAGCTCGGGGCGATGGAGCAGCCCCGGTACCGGGACGGCCCCGGGGGGAGCTGGCCCGGGGGGGTCTCCAGTGCCGCCTGGAACGGGACCTGCGGCCACCCCCGCGCTGCCACCGGCGCCACCAGCCCCGGCACAGCGGGCGACGATGATGAGGATAGCGGCGAGCGCGACCCTCCTGTCCCCAGCCCCGGTGGCGTCCCCGGTCCCGGGAGTGTCCCCAGCCCCGGGTATGTCCCCAACCCCAGGAGTGTCCCCAGTCCCGGGACTGTCCCTAGCTCCAGTGGCGTCCCCACGCCTGAGGGTGTCGCCAGCCCCGGGGGTGTCCCCAACACCGAACGCGTCCCCAACTGCGGCTGCCGGGGCCCCCCGGCCGCTCCCCCGAGCCCCTCCCGGGACATCCCGTGTGGCCTCGGCTGCCGCCACCGGGGACCCCTGGAGGGCACCGGTGACACGCGGAGAACGCGGCGGCGACCGCGACAACGCCACGAGGAGGAACACGACCGAGGGGAGGACCGAGGGGACACCGCCAGGGGACACCGGCTCTCCCTGCGGGTGGCCCGGGCGGGGGTCGCGCTGTGCCTGCGGCTGCTCGGGGCTCTCCTGGCGCTGCTCCTCCTCTTCCTCCTCCTCCTCCTCGGGGCGCTCCGCTCCTTCCTCCGCGGGGGCTCCGCGGGGCTCCGCCGCTCCCGGGAGCTGCTGGGCGAGTGGCTACGGCGGCGGGCGAGCCACTCCGCTGTCGCCGGAGGCGGCGGCGAGGAGGAGGAGGTGACACGTTTGATGGCCATGGCCGAGGTGGCCGAGGAGGAGCTGGATCCTTTCCGGGTGCTCGGGGTGGAACCCACGGCCAGCGACACCGAACTCCGGCGGGCGTACCGGAGGCTGGCTGTTCTGGTGGGTGTTGGGGACACGGCCCCGGGGGGGGTTGGGGGCGTCTTGGGGACACGGAGGGAGCGCTGAGGGCCGTGCCTTGGCAGGTGCACCCCGATAAGAGCCGCGACCCCCGGGCGGAGGCGGCGTTCAAGGTGTTGCGGGCGGGCTGGGAGCGGGTCAGCAGCCCCGAGAGGCGCCGCCAGTACGAGACGTGAGTTTGGGGTGAGGGGACCCCGGTTTTGGGGGTCAATCCCGGGTTTTTGGGGTGGTGGGACCCCGGGTTTCACGATGTGAATCCAAATTTTTGGGGCAGAATCCCCGTTTTGGGGCGTCAATCCCGGTTTTGGGGGTGAATCCTGGTTTTGGAGCAGCAGGACCCTCGGGTTTTGGGGCAGAATCCTGATTTTTGGGGTGGGAATCCTGGTTTTGGGGCAGCGGGTCCCCCGGTTTTGGGATGTGAATCCCAGTTTTTGGGGTGTGAATCCCAATTTTGGGATATGAATCCCAGTTTTGGGATATGAATCCTGGGATTTGCAGAGTAAATTCCATATTTTGAGGTGTGTATCCCGGTTTTGGGGGCAGAATCCTGGTTTTGGGGGTGTGAATCCCGGTTTTGGGGTAGGCTGGGAGCTGGTGAGCAGCCCCAAGAGGCACCACGAGTACAAGATATGAGTTTGGGGTGAGGGGGCCCCAGTTTTGGGGTGCCAATCCCATTTTTCAGGGTACCAATCTTGTATTTTGGGTTGTAATTCCCGTTTTTTGGGCTGTAGGAAGCAGCTGGCACAGGGGGAGCAGGCGCTGGGCACATTCCTGGGGCTGTAATTCCCATTTTTGGGGGTGCTAATCCCATATTTTGGGCTATAATTCCCGTTTTTGGGGGTGCTAATCCCATATTTTGGGCTGTAATTCCCATTTTTGGAGGTGCTAATCCCATATTTTGGGCTGTAATTCCCGTTTTTGGGGGTGTTAATCCCATATTTTGGGCTGTAATTCCCGTTTTTGGGGGTGCTAATCCCATATTTTGGGCTGTAATTCCCGTTTTTGGGGCTGTAGGAAGCAGCTGGCACAGGGGGAGCTGGCGCGGGCGCTGGGCGCGTTCCTGGGCCGGCTGCAGGAGGAGCTCAGGGATGCCATGGACGCCATGGGCTGCACCCGCTGCGGGGGACGCCACAGGTGGGGACAGAGGGGACAGCAGGGACACTGGGGACAGCACTGGGGGCACATCGTGCCTTGGGCTGGCATTGTGTCCTGGGGACTTGGGGTGACATCGTGCCCCGGGGCATTGGCGGGGTGACATGTCCCCAGGGCTTGTGGTGACGTCGTGTTTCTGGGGCGTTGCAGGGGTGACATTGTGTCCTGGGGGTTCGGGTGACATTGTGTCCTGGGGGTTTCAGGAGGTGACATCATGTCCTGGGGAGCTGGGATGATGTTGTCCCCAGGGTTTGGGTTGACATCGTGTCCTGTCTCACAGAGCTACTGTGCCCTGGGGCTGTCAGTGTCCCAAATCTTCCTGGGGTTGTCACAGTGTCCCAAATGTCCCTGAGGGTGTCACAGTGTCCCCAATGTCCCCACAGGCGATTCCAGCTGGACAGGGACCCCCGTGGTGCCCGGTACTGTGCTGGCTGCGGGGAGTGGCACGCGGCCGAAGAGGGTGACCTGTGGGCAGAGTCCAGCCTGCTCGGCCTCAAGGTCACCTACCTGGCCCGCATGGACGGCCACATCTACGATGTCACCGGTGAGGGACACCTGGGGGGGGTGACAGACACCCCAGAGCAAACCCAGGGGGTGACAGAGACCCCAGAGCCAAAGGGTGACCAGACCCAGCCCAGGGGGTGACAGATCCCTGAGGGGTCCCTCTGGGGTCACCATCCCCAGGGGTCCCTGGTGTCACCATGACCATGGGGGTCTTTCTGGATCACCATGACCAGGGGGACACCATGACCAAGGGGGTCTCTCTCTGGTGTCACCATGACCAAGGGGATGCCATGCCCAGGTCACTATGACTATCACTGGGGGGGTCCCTGGTGTCACTGTGACCGAGTGTCCCCATCTGTCCCCAGAGTGGGCGGGCTGCCAGCGCGTGGCCATCTCTCCGGACAGCCACCGTGTCCCCTACCACCTGTCCTTTGGCACCAGGACAGCCACACCAGCCGGACGCCAGCGGTCAGTCCTGGGACGTGGTGGCAAGGAGTGACCAGGGGGTGTCTGGGGGTGTCCAGGGGGTGTCTGGGGGTGTCCAGGGGCCTGACAGCACCGGTCAGTTTTGTGGGAGGAGTGTCTGAGGGTGGATACCAACGATCAGTCCCTGGGGAAGGGGATCCAGGGGTGTCCAGGGAGGGCTCAGGTACATCCAGGTGTGTTCAGAGGGTGCTCTGGGAGTGCCCAGGTGTGTCCAGGGGATGCCCAGGTGTGCCCTGTGTGCCAACACCCGCCTTTTTCTCCCCCACAGGGCCCCCCCTAAGGGCAGCCCACCCTCTCCCACCGATCTCCAGGATTTCCTGGCCCGCGTTTTCCAGGGAAATCCGGCATCGGGAGAAGCCGGGGGGGCGTTCCCCACCCCTCCCGGGGCCACGGGACCCCCACAGGCCCAGGGGGGCCCCCCCAGGGGGGACTCTAAGCACAAGAGGAGGAAGAAGGGGCGGCGGCCGCTGCCCCGCTGAGGAGACAACCCCCCCACCCCCCAAAAAAAGGGCTTGGAATAAAAATCTATTTTTTTTGTTTTGTTCTGTTTTTTTAAAGAAATCGAGTAGTGGATTTTTTATATTTAAAACGGGGGATTGTGGAAACAGGGCCGGCTTGGGGGGGGGTGGGTGGTGTCACTATAGCCCTCTCCGATGTCCCCAAAGCCCCCCCGGTGTCCCCAAGGCTCCCCCGGCCTCACCAGCCCCGGGAGCTCCGGGCCGCCATGGCAGCGCCACTTCCGGGTCGCGCCAGAAAGAGAATGACGTCACTGAGGCAGCGGGGCGGGCCGCCATATTGAGGGTTCCGGTGACGCCTCACGGGGCGGAGCCATCTTGAGTGTGGGCAAAGCCGCGCTCGTGGCGCTAAAGGCGCCGTTACCGGGGTAGTGGCGGGTGCTGAGCGGCCAGACTGACCCGCGAGGCGCGGACGTGTCCGGTTAGTCCGGGAGATACGGCCTGGCCTGACGGCGAAGCGGCCACTCCCGTCATGGAGGTTGCCACAACCATCATAGCGGCTGCCACGCCCATCATGGCGGCCACCCCTGGACACTGAAAGAGCGCTCGGGGGCTGTGTGGGGTCAGTGCCTTTTATTGGGGACAGAAAGTGACCCTTGGCGACCAAGTGACCCCTGGGGTGATGGCTCTGTCCAGCCACTGCCCATCCTGGGAGCTCCTCCATGGGGCTCTCCCAGGGTACAACCAGGGACCATCCCTGTTCTGTGTTCTCTGTCCCGTGTCCGTGTCCCTTTTCCCATGTCCATTTGTCCATCCCATGTCCATCCCACAGGTGTCCCTCAGGTGAATGCGGGTGTCCCTGTTCCTGTCCCTCCTGTGTCCGTTTGTCCATCCCGTGTCCATGTTCCATGTCCATTTGTCCATCCTGTGTCCACGTCGTGTCCATCTGTCCTTCCCGTGTCCATGCTGTGTCCGTCCCCATCCCTGTCCCTGCCCCTCCCGTGTCCATTCTGTGTCCATTTGTCCATCCGTCCATTCTGTGTCCATTATCCCGTGTCCATTCTGTGTCCATTTGTCCATCCCATGTCCATCTGTCCATTCTGTGTCCATTATCCCGTGTCCATTCTGTGTCCAGCTGTCCATCCTGTGTCCATTATCCCATGTCCTGTCCCCGTGGCTGTCCGTGTGTCCGTGCCGTGTCCCTCAGGCGGATCCCGGTGTCCGTGGCCCGTCCCCGTGGCTGTCCGTGTGTCCGGTGCCGGGCGCAGCCGCCCAGGGGCGCCGCTGGATGGTCCCGGTGCGCTCCTCGCGCGCCTGCGGCCGCTCCTCCCACGGGATGCGCACGGCCCGGAACCGCGGCACGGCCGGCACCGGCGCCCGCGCCCGCCGGAAGAACCCCAGCTGCAGGACAGAGCCGTATGTCACGATATATCATGATAAAACACCACATGACACAAGACTGGGGTGGCACATCACGATAAGAGCATGACATGCATGATAAGGCATGATATGTCGTGATATGACATGCTGTGACAGGACATGGCACAACACGTGGCGATATATCGCGATAGGCCGCGCTATATCGCGATACGCAGGGGTCCCTCACCTTCCAGAGCCCCAGCACGAGCAGGGCCAGCAGCAGCAGCCCCAGGAGTGCCGCCAGTGGCAGCACCCACCAGGGGACACCGGTGACGGCCACCCCCGGGTCCAGGTGCAGGGACACGGACATCTGGGGGGACACGGGGTCAGTGGGGTCACAGGGGTCAGTGGGGTCACAGGGGTCAGTGGGGTCACGGGGTCATTGGGGAAGCCACGGGGGAATCGATGCGTTCATGGGGACGTCAAGGGGGCTTGGGGACATCAGGGGACATCAGGAGGGGTCTGCAGGGACTGGGGGGTTCGGGGGGAATTTGGGAGCCCTGCAGGGGGGTCTGGGGGTGTCTGAGGACATCAGGAAGGGCTGAGGGTGTCCGAAGGGTCAGGGGACATCGGGCGAGGTCAGGGAGGTCAAGGGGCCCTGGAGGGGACATCGGCGGGGATCCCCGGGGGGATCCTGGGGATGTCATGAGGGGTCTGGGGGTGTCCCAAAGGTGTCCGGGTTGTCCCCAGGGGTATCCCCTGGAGGGTCTGGGGTGTCCTGGGGGGGGGGGGTCCCCACCTGCGCC